>JAMWET010001561.1:45000-57500 GCA_024036415.1 Prochilodus magdalenae
TGAGTGTGTGTGATCGAAATTGATTAAATGACCCAGTTGGAGCACTACTGGAGTCGTGTCTAATATTGTAAGTATCTTTTTAAGCCCTTTGTGATGTTTTCCTGCTCCACATGGAAAAAGACCCGTGTGCAAATATTTCGAACTACGCGTTACACTCTCTACTGACCACACAGTTACTGTTTCTCTCCTGCTGGAGTTACCATATTGGATTTTATCAATATATTATTTTGCTCTGTGTAAACGGAAGCGTTAATTAATAATTAATAAATTAATAATGAATTAATAATTAAAAAAAGAAATTGTCCACTGCAGTAAAGTACCATATTCAAGTGTGCTCTCTGTAAAGCAGTGGTCACCCAACCAGCTCCTGGACTTTTTACCCTCCCTAGTCTAATGGGCCCTACCTGATCAATCTAACTACCACCTGCAGAAGTCTTTGATTTTCAGAGGGTCGGACTTGGGTTGTGGGTGAAACCTGCTGGAAGGCGGATCACCAGGAGGAGGGTTGGTCTCCACTATCATACTTTATGGAGAGCCCAAAAAGCCCCCACCAAAAATGTCTTCATCATATTCTCTTTTTTATTTAATTATTTTTTCATGATTATGTTTGTTTTAATTTGGGTTGTCATTAATTAAGAATGAATTAAATATGAATTAATGTCTTAATAATTTTACCATTAACCTTGTTTACGTTTTGTTCTACGTAGCCTTTCTTTTAATGTAGTTTTCCAGATTACAGTCTGGAAATGATATTTCTTCTTCACTCCCTCAAGATATAAAGGCCCAGCTACCTTAAGATATTAAGGTATAGTCACCCTCAAAGTATTTCCGAGTGAAAACAAAGGCTTATGGATTGACTGGTTGTTAGGAGCCATCAGTGTTTTAATAAGTGAGTAAATAAATACATAAATTAATAAATTAATTAATTAATGAATAAATAAAACAATATTGCCGAGTTTTACTGTATGGAGACACTGAAAATAACCGATGCACTGAACATACTTAAATTCGAATGTATAATACTGGATTCAAGTCCGAATCATTTCCACGTGAATAAAATATATTACATCAACACGGTGAAAGGAAAACGTGTGGACTGTGGAAAGTACGCTAACGTACGGACAGACGATGACATATGGATCAAGTACATAGTAGTTTTGTTTCATGGTGGATTAGAGTGGACTACTTCCGCCTGGTGCTCTGTCTCCGTTTCCCTCCCGACACTCGCTGTGGTCAGTAGATCTGAAAGTGAGCAGAGGTGGTGCCGTCCTTCCAGGTGCGAGGCGTCTCCACGACTACAGCGCGGCACAGCGGACACGTTCGCTCGCGGTCGAACCACAGACAAAGACAGTCCTCGCAGAACACGTGCTGCAAGACAGGAATGGTCTAGCGGTCACGTCGCTATTCGTTTGTGCACACATCATGTGTTACATACACAGTCGAGTCACATTATTATGACCACCAGCTACCCAGAGCATTCGCCATGTGCAGCACGGACAGCAGCTAGACGGGCCGGGAGTGACTCAGTAAGGTCCTGGTAGGTTGTCACAGGTACCTGGAGCCATGCTGACTGCAGTGCATCCTACAGCTGCTGGAGAGGGCGTGAGCGAACGTGACGGCTGAGGTGGTCCCACAGATGCACCAATGGGTTTAAGTCTGTGGAATTAGGGCGCCAGGGTGGTACTTCGGAAGCTTTGGTCGTGCTCTTCCAACCAATGTCGGATATTTCTAGTCTAGCTGGAAGATCCCCAGGGAAGACAATCAGCGTGGGGGGCAGGCATGGGCTGAGGTCAGGGAACCAGCCTTGTGACCGGAGGGTCGGTTCGATTCCCTGAACTGACAGTAACGACTGAGGTGCCCTTGAGCAAGGCACCTAACCTCCAACTGCTCTCCATACCGTGGATAGGGCTGCCCACCGCTCCGGGTAAGTGTGCTCACTGCCCCCTAGTGTGTGTGTTCACTAGTGAGTGTGTATGTGGGTGTTTCACTTCACGGATGGGTTAAATGCGGAGACTGAATTTCCCCACTGTGGGATCAACAAGGGATTCAAATCTTGAAATCTTGAAAAGCCTGTGTGGATGTACGTGATCCGCAACGGTTGAGAGTGTCTTCCACATGGATGAGCGGGCCCAGAGAATGCCCAGGAACGTAGGAAGTGGCCATAATAATGTGACTCCACTGTAGACATGTAGGTTTCATAAAACAACCATGCTTTCTTTCCTGGTTTGTGACTGCCAGATATTAAATATGCTTTTAATAACCAGGTTTATTCAGGGTACAGCATCATCAAGCACCTGTTATATTTATGGCAAATTCACAGGTGTATTTATTTTAACATTACATTTATGACATAACTAATAATAAAAAATATATATTATTATATATAATAAATAATATAAATATTTATAATAATAAAAATGATCACATATATAAAATATTATCCATACATTAGTGGATGTTTGATTAATGCAACTAAATACTATGCAAAGTTAACATATGACATCATTTGCATAACACGCTGCCATTAGGAGAGCCCCAGGCATGTTTCTGCACAGTATGCTATTGCAGGTCTTACCTGGCAGAGCAGAGCGACTGGCTCCCTGAATTCAGCCTGGCAGATCGCACACACATCTCCCGCTTCAGTGCACTGCTGACTGCTGGCTCTCATGCCATACGTCTAAACAACATACAGACGCAGTCAAACATCTGATCCATATAATACACCATATACTCTATTACACCATAAATACTATATTACACAGGGATAATAACTATACTACTATATATAACTATATCACTAAGTTATATGTTGATACTGATATGCTTAATTTTGAAGTCGAGATATATACAAAGTCCTTCAGTCTTTGTCTACATCAGTGTTGGTGATGGTAACCTGGACCGCATGTCCACAAGCACCAATAACAGCTGGGATTGGATTCGGCATGGACCGGACAAGTTTCTGCATGGAGGCCACATCAATGTTCAGACACTCTTGCATCAAAGATCTGTGGAGCTGGTCCAGATTTGGTGGATGGGAATTCTCTATAGACTGGGATTTCAGCCACTGCTGGTAGACCCGTATGACCGTACGCTTCCATACGCCTGCAGATTCAGCTGCTTCCTTCACTCTATGGTCTTTGGAACAGCCCAATACGAACGACCTAAAGCTATCCAGACACGGGGACATGCTTTCTGCACCTCTCCACCATAAACGCAGTTGCAAATACAGGTTTAGGTCAAATATCAAAACTGCTGGTGGTTTATTTGTCACCATTTTACATAACAGCTTCCTGTGATGGGCCTTTTAAGGGCACTAAACGCTTCAGACGTCTGGTTTTTGCGTCAACTAAGCAATTCTGACTTATTACAGACTGTCTTTCACGGCAAACCAGAATAACTTTGATTATATTGTGGTGAAATATTCATGGGGTTTCCTTTTAAATTACACTGAGCGTTATGACTGGGCAGACTGTTTGAACAGTGAGAGCAGTGTGGGTTCAAAGACTAACGCACAGGGGCTCTCCGCCAGCTATGCATCAGCTTTGTTGAGGGCGCTTCACTGCTGTCCAATGAAAAACCACACATCTCCATTTTTGACTCGATTTTGTCTTTTATGCATCTTTTGATCACATGAGCTGCCGTTTACATTGTGTGGACATTTGGTGATGAACGGACCAACGGAACCAGCCCAGAACTGCTTGGAAACACGTCTGGTTCCATTGACTTACATTATAATCAAATGAGGTTTTTGCTGTCTCCTGTAAAGTTGCCCGTTTGGAGATGCTAGCTTTTGTTTGGACAGGGGCGATATACGATATAGTAAGACGTGGACAATATATACAAAATAAAAGTCAGGAATTCCAGGAAAAACGACCAACCTGAGAGCTGCACAGAACAACGAATGCTTTCCGAATGCCTGATATTCTTCCACAAAGATCAAAGGACTGCAAAAGAGAATAAAGAAAAAAAAAAAATTATTGACAATAGCAAAAGCACATCTGACGGAAGCGTCTCTTTTGAGTTTCCGTCCCCAAGTACATCCCCTCACCCCATCATGGAAATCTAATTTTCAGGTGCTGGGGCACAGCAGTCGTCTAGTCAAATCCCTTAGTGATAAGCATCTTCTTTGTGAAATCCCATGAGTGAATGCATGTGTCCTTGGCCTTACCGAACCACTGATGGGAATAGCTACCGGATTGGGAAAATGACTAGCATCGTCAAAGCGCTTTAATAGACTTTGTCTGTTCTCATGCACACAAAGTGTCGAGGTTTCACCTTGCAAAGGCTGTAGATAATGATCAACGATGCACCCAGGAAGTAGCTGCTGGATGGATCTTCCCCCATGATGTACTTGTACCACATCTGGATGGGGACCAAAGCCCGGAACAGCTGACTCAGCTCCTCGATCAGCAAGTATAGCTTCCCCTGTGAACACACCGAAATGAGGGTGTTAGATGCCATATGTCAAATCGAGAGTGCTGATCAAAGGCCGGCGGTAGCTAATTATCTGAAGTCTAAATATCATAATGACTGATGCTGTAGGACCGGCGGGGGCCAATGCCAGACGTACCTCTGATTTGGGTCTCATAACAGTAAAGGGTCGGCTTAGTATAGATTAGAGATGAACATACAATGTGACGTTAAATGAAGGTTTTAAATCAGGTTTTAAATTTATGTGTGACGTGGAACATTTTGATTGGTCCATTAAGTTCTATTTTGGCATTGAAGGGTAACTATGGCTGCTGTTTGAGATATAATGAGATAAGATATAATGAATAAGCCGGAGGCAACTGGAAAAATGAGGAATGCACCGAGTGCAACACTGTTTGACATGCAGACCTATCAGGACTGTTAAACTCTTGAACGCACACAATGTCAAATACTCAGTCATGCATATTAGACCTGTACACATTATTAATATATATTCACATCTCTATTTTAATGCTGCTAAATTATGTGCAATAATATCACTGTTTATTATTATCCAGCACTTTATCACTTTCCAGTGTTAAGTTTACATATACAGGGGTTGGACAATGAAACTGAAACACCTGTCATTTTAGTGTGGGAGGTCTCATGGCTAAATTGGACCAGCCTGGTGGCCAATCTTCATTAATTGCACATTGCACCAGTAAGAGCAGAGTGTGAAGGTTCAGTTAGCAGGTAAGAGCACAGTTCTGCTCAAAATACTGCAATGTACACAACATTATGGGTGACATACCAGAGTTCAAAAGAGGACAGACTGTTGGTGCACGCCTTGCTGACGCATCTGTGACCAAGACAGCAAGTCTTTGTGATGTATCAAGAGCCACGGTATCCAGGGTAATGTCAGCATACCACCAAGAAGGACGAACCTCCACCAGCATCACGTAGTGACCTGGCCACTATCCTGCAAGAAGAATGGCTTAAACTCCCTCTGACCACTGTGCAGGACTCGTATATGTCATTCCCAAGACCAACTGACGCTGTACTGGCCGCAAAAGGAGGCCCTACACCATACTAATAAATGACTGTGGTCTAAAACCAGGTGTTTCAGTTTCATTGTCCAACCCCTGTATGTTACTGTGGGCAATAATATCATCACTTGGAAACATAGCACACATTGGAGTTTGGAGAGACGCAGTCTCGTTCAGCTTTGCACTCCTGCTGTAAAGTCTGAATGACAAAGTTCACTTTGACTTTGCCTTTTACTGCAGTGCTGAGAATGATCCACCACCCACATAATACCTGCTCTGTGGTGGTCCTGTGGGGGTCCTTACCATTGAAAAACAGGGTAAATCAAGTATACAGACAAACAGATGCACTACAGTCTCTCTCTCCATCCATCCTTCCATCTATTTCTGTTACTCCACTCCATGTTACAATACAACAAGGCCAAATGTACTGAGACCAGTGTAACTGTAAAAGATTTTGGGTAGATGAGAAGTGGCGGCACTGAAGTACAGAGGAAGGCTACATCAAGCCAAACCATGTGTGTGTGTGTGTGTTTGGCTGGGTGGGGGCTGTGTTGAGGTACTAAAACGACAGTCACATGACCAAAAACAGAGAAAATTTTAAGATTTCATTCACCCATCCATCTACTGCAGGTGCAACTCTCCAACATGATTTACAAGAGCCTGGGAGTCTAAAAAAAACAGAAAACAGAAAAAAGCCTGAACTAGGCCTAAGCAGTGGCAACAGACCAACGCTCCACAGTCTCCTGGCATGATGAGCAATTCAGCCACACTGCAAAGAAAACTGGCAGAAACTCTGTACACCTGCTACCCACTTACGCTAAGAGTAGCAGACAACCTTTCAGACCGACACAAGACCACTTCGCTCTTAGCCCAATATCACCCACCGTGACGGAGAGTAGGAAAAACACGCTACCGTACCGATTCCATTTCTCGTAATAGCGGCTGGGGCTGGAAAGAGACTAATCATGATCCCACACCATGTTCACAGCACAACACCACGCTGGAATACAATGGTGGATGGCCGAGACAATGCACTGTTACCAGGTAGAGCCAAATGTCTAGTTAATCTTTTATTTGAAACCAGTTATGGTGGAGGGGATATGGCGGACCTGCAGGGCAGTCCACCTTTATACCATCGACATCGTATATACACCCATCATCAAAAAAATCTAACGGTTGCACACAGAAGGAACCAACCGACAGGAACGAAACTTGGTGGGTACGTGTGACATCATGAGACATGCCAATGATTCAAGCTTCATCTCACCCACAAGCTTCATCGCTGTACCTGAACTCGACCCAACAACCACGACTGCAGACATTCAGTGAGCAGTGGTGCTTCCATGAGTCGTCCTGTTGGTGTCAGCACCATTGCCAGACGACTGCACCATGCAGGACTACATGCACACAGACCGTTACCAGGACTGTCCTTAACCCCACGTCACCGTCACCAAAGACTGCAGTGGGGTCGTACCAGACTGTCATGGAGTGACTTAGAATGGCAGCGGGTCATCTTCAGTGACGAGGCCCGCTTTAGTCTTGGTGGAGACGCCCAACGAATCCGTGTGTGGAGGCACCGTGGTCAGCACCAAGATGAACGATTTGTATAGCGTGTCACATGTGCAAAAGGCCTGGTGTCCCTCCATCTCCACCCCTACCGCACCATCTGCAGGAACTGTGTGAGGATGTTCAAGCTGCATGGGATGGATTATCACAGGACACCATTAGGAACCTCTACAGCTCCATACCGAGACGTCTGGCATTTTGCATTAGCAAATATGGCGGCCCAATGCCAAACTGAAAGACTTCTGTGTGTGTAGCTTAGTAAATATCAATCATATCAGTCTAAATCTATCATCGTTTATTATTCCTGGTGACCTTTATCTTCCTTCCCAACACCACCGCACTCCCACACCTCCTTCTCTTTGATGAGGAGCGAGAGACTCATGGACGACATTCGGGATGTCGGGGGAAACGTGTGTAATTGGGAATTCTTTGCCTTCGCAGAACTTCACGGGATACAGAGAGCAGGAAGGTCTGCTCCAACGCGAGCGCTCAGTTCCCAAACACCGCTGAGAGAACGACTACTGCAGCTCCATATGCATAATGACTGCTTGGATTTTCTCTGACAGCAATTAATCACCCTCTTTGGATGCGTGCTAGATGCCTGCCGGGGTCCTGTGACCTGCCCACACAGGCAATTCATCTTAGCCAGAGTTTCCACCAAACTGCTTCCTCTCTTCCTCTCGGCTCGTCTGATTAGACGGACCGAAACTGGACCTTCGCCAGACGCTAAAAAGCGGAGCCAGTGTTCTGCACGGGGGGCCGTCTCGTTCCTGCTCCGTTTTGACAGTAACGGCTGTGCGTCCGTAATAACAATAAAAGAAACCATTTTTAAAAGCTGGCCGCTCGGGGGTGCCGGGGGACGTCCCTTGGGTGTGGAAACCATGTGTTCCATTAATCTTAATCCATGTGGGGCGGTATTTGATTAAAACACTGATTAGTCTTTTTGTTTGGTTTGTTTTTCCATATATTGCATCTTAAAAGCTTTTTAGAGGAGTGACCTCCACAGGAGCCCTATAGCCATTCACAAAGGCTCTCGATGGTCAAACGAGTGCAAAGCCCAGACGTGTGCGGGCTTGTACGTGCGCGTACGTGTGAGCGTTTATAGCCATAGTAATGCTCAGCATGGCGCAGTAATGAGGCAGAAAGGCTGACTGTGTGGCCATGACTTCATCGCCTAACAGTCGGCCACCTGGGCACAATACAGGAGGTGGAAAATGTGTGTACATGTGTGAAAGAGAGAACGTGTGTGTGTGTTGAGGAAAGCACGCCTGGCCCACATGATGCCCTGGGTCACACAAACACTGATTGCACTGTGTGGTGGTTACAGGGAGTCCCATCCAGGGTTGCCTGAAGCAAGAGAGAGCAGCTTCAATGAATAAGCCCCAAGGTATGTGTGCGTGAGTGTGTGTGTGTGTGTGTGTGTGTGTCCGAGTTTGTTTTGATGCTTTTTCAGGACAAGTGAAGTTTCCTGACTTAATAGGAAAACCAGGCCTAATTCATTCATTCATTCATTCATTCATTGTCTAAGCTGCTTATTATTCTGGGTCATTGGCAGGACCGGGGCACATTGTACTGGAGCCTATCCCAGGCCACCAGTCCATCAGGGGGCAGACAGGCCGAGCAAATGTTCAAAATGATTTTGTTTGGATACAGAAGTTTAATAAATCCTATATATACATAGATACTCATAGAAATTAGTATACGACCTCCGGTGCCTTGCAAAAGCAGGACTCTTCACTGAAGATGACCCGCTGCCATTCTGAGTCACTCCATGTCGGTCTGGTACGACACCACTGCAGTCTTTGGTGACGGTGACGTGGTGTTAAGGACAGTCATGGTAAGGGTCTGTGTGCATGTAGTCCTGCGTGGTGCAGCCGTCTGCCAATGGTGCTGCACTACAGGATGACACATGGAGGACACCACTGCTCGCTGAATGTCTGCAGTCGTGGCTGTTGGGTCAGTCAGGTACAGCGATAAGGCCCGTCCCTGTCTGTTGAGTCCTTTGAGGTGCAACTGTTCTTTTGACGATGAGTACAGATTTTAAAAAGACCTGCTGACGATGAATTTTGACTATGGAAACTGACTTGGTGTACACTGGTTGTTTGTGCCACTTGTATTTCAGATGGATCTGGTGATATTTAAAGGGACTGAATACTTTAGCAAGGCGTTGTATGTTATTATATCCATATGGGTTATAATGCCATTACTAATACGGCGCTGTGCAGACTGAATGCCTTGGTTATTTAATTTCCAGTCAAAATCAGCCATTAAGTACAAGTTATTCGTTTTTCAGAGTCAGGAATAAAACTAGAACACCCATTTTTACAGAAAACTACTCAGAGGCTTTTAGATCAATTCGACTTTTAAATATAATGTGATTTTTTATTTATTTATTAATTTTAATGTGGCTTGCTCTCAATATTCCAAAACAGGCAGAGAAATTTCAGTCTCAGTTCAGTCTCAGAAGCTGCCGGACTCTTTCTGCCTCTTATAATCCACGCAATCTCAAACACATTCCGTGTGGACGAGCTCTGTACTCTGGGGTGATCAGCCCTTGGTTCTGAGAAGACCAGGATCTCCTTTTCTCAGGCAGGAGCTTCTTGAACAACTACACGTCCTCTCACACTCATAGGGTTGAGGTGTCTTCTTGAAGTGGAAGGATGTGTAGCTATTCAAGAAGCTCCTGCCTGAGAAAAGGAGACAGCCACATCAAACAACGAAGGTCCTGGAGGCTGCGGTGTTCACAGAATGATGGATTGGGGTGGTGTTGAGGTTCTAGACTCTGGGTGGTCAGTCCATTGTTCTGAGAACACCAGCAGCAGCTGCTTTGTTTGATGTGTCGGTCTCCTTTTCAGTGAGGAGCTTCATGAACAGCTTCACCTCCTTTCAGACCTACATAGCGTTGAGGTGCCTTCTCACAGAGGGAGGATGAACAGAAATGGCTGGAGATGCTCTCAGATCTGAAGCCTTAAGTGCTATTTATCTGAGGGGACCTGCGGGTGGTTGTTAGGAATCCCATCTTTACATTTATATTTGACCCATATTTGATATTTTTTTGTATGCTAGTGATTTATCTTGTATCTCAACTCCTCTGAAATATCTCCTGTAAAACGACTCCCAGAAAACTGAGCACCTTGTGCTTTAATGACGGTTTCTGTGCATACATGCGGTCTCTGACTTTTGCACAGGACCGTATGGGTACTTGCATAACATATCTAATACATATGGGACACATGTATGACCTCACACCCCGACGTTGCATAAAAACAAACCTGTGCGTGCATGCGTGTGTGTGTGTGTGCTCCAGGGAGAGGTGACCTCACTCCCGACTCTCTGGGGACCATGAGCTCACACACTGCTTGCCAGGAAGCCAGCCACACAGGCAGGGAGACATCCTGCATTGATTGGCTTGTTTATCAGAGCTGGTGAATCGCACTCTGTGACCCGAGAGCGGCCATTCTTAGCAAAGCCGCAGGAAACCAGTCAAGGGTCATGCAGGTATACAGTTAGTGGCCAGTTTATTAGGTCCACTTACCTTCTACGTCTGCAAGAACAAGTCTGGGCACCCCTGGTCATATGAACACGTCACCTACTAAACCGCTTCTACATATTTTAATGGAGATGGTGTAGTAAAATTAGTAGGAAAAAAAAAACCCTGAAGGTCTTCTTGCGTGTTTACGGTGGTAGTAACTTCAGGCTCCTGCAGATGGCGCTGCTTGAGGAGGATGGGGCTAGAAATACCTGTGGGGTGTGAGTGACGGGATCCATAGATTGAGAAGAGGTGGTACAGTGCAGGGAATGTCTCGTTCCATGTGTGGAAATGGCTCCAGAGCAGATGGTAATGATTGGCTAACAGGAGGGACTGCATGTGGGCGTGGCCAAAGACCATAGTGTGAAGGAAGTGGCTGAATCTGCAGGTGTATGGAAGCAGCGTACGGTCATACGGGTCTACCAGCAGTGGCTAAAACCCCAGTCTACAGGGAATTCTCCATGGAACTGTGCCCGGGAAGGCCTCCACCAGTCCATACCAAATCCAATCCCAGCTGTCATATGAGCTTATCTAGAACCACACATGCACACACACACAAACGTACTACGATGTAATATAACCAAGTTTCTTACTCTGGATTTGAATGCAAGGAGGATCTTGGGCAGGAAGAGAACGAGGCACTTGACAGCGATGGTGATGTACTTCAGGACAAAGTCTGTGATTCCAACCACCCAGATCAGATCGAAGAAGTCATAGCTGTTGATGTTCGGCTTGGCAAAGATCAGGCTGTAGGGGCGGCAACACAAGAGGAAACCACACGTTACAGTCAGCTTCCCCAGGGATGAAGAAGCACTCCATCTGCATCTCCATCTATTCCAACAAGCCCCTGTCTACACCTAAACTGCTTCCTCTATAGTGCAGAAGACAAATGTCTTCAGATTGGTGATGCATAACTCCATTATGTTGTACTGGACTGCCTGTGCTGTTTCAGCTGCCTGAGTTCTCACCAGGAGAACAACACGCCCCATTCCTAAATCCACTGGCTACCACCAAGTTACAAAACCGACATCTGGCTCCTATTACAGGTCTATACTCTTAACCCTGGTTCTGGAGGCACCCAGCCCTGCACATTTTAGTGGGTTCCCTGCTCCCAACACACCTGATTCAACTCATCAGCTCATTAACAAGCCCTTTGATACCTCCTCCACCAGCAAAGTGCCAGTGCTCATGCTCACAGTGCTGATTCCTAGGCTCTACTGAACCTGTAAAGAACGGGCCCCCTTCTCCACTGCTTTGAGAGCCGAGCGTTTACGTTTTTCTGGAGGTGGGCGGTCCTTAGTCCGTAAACAGAAGTCAACAGACAACACATAAACATGGTGGAGCATGTTCTATAAATGAAAACTCTACTTCCTGCTTTGAGGGCGTATATCTCACCATCCAGAACCAGCTCCTTCAGCATCTGTGCTCAGCGGAGAGGGGTTATCATAGACAGAGATCATAAACGAGACACAAGCACATCACTGGTGGGATACGACTGTTCCTGAGTTCAGCTCAGTGCTGCTCATCGCGCATCTCCTTGCCTCACGGGTTCCACAGTTTCTGGTACCGGAACCGTGTTGGTGGAAAAGGGCTATCAGAGTTGCAGCGGGCTTTAAAGCAGGGGATCCACTGATATGAGCAGGGCAGAGGGGCTCCAGAACCAGGATTGAGTAACACTGGTGAAGGAGATTCAGATTTATCTGCTAGGCTGCAGGGACATGAGCCATGGAGAACGGACCAGATCATTCGGACTGAGCCAGTTAATGCTGGTAAAGACTAAACACGGAGAAGCAGTGTACAGCTATCACGCGGCTCTTAAATGGAACCAGTGGAACCAGAGAGCATTAGAAGACCCCGGACACCAGACACCAGGCTGAAAATGTTCCTGTCCAGTAGCTTAAATCTCTGTTAGCTCTACTGCACTTCTCTCCTGTGAAAGAAACGTATTA
>JAMWET010001561.1:62500-85000 GCA_024036415.1 Prochilodus magdalenae
ACCACAGAGCAGGTATTATGTGGGTGGTAGATTATTCTCAGCACTGCAGTGACACTGACGTGATGATGATGGTGGTGTGTTAGTGTGGGCTGTGCTGGTGTGAGTGGATCAGACACAGCAGTGCTGCTGGACACCTCAGTGTCACTGCTGGACTGAGAATCGTCCACCACCCAAAGCTATCCAGTGGGCAGCGTCCTGTGGGCAGCGTCCTGTGGGCAGCGTCCTGTGGGCAGCGTCCTGTGGGCACTGGGGACTAGAGCAACACTGCACTGTGCAGCAGCAGATGAGCTATCGCCTCTGACTGTACATCTACAAGGTGGACCAGCAAGGTAGGAGTGTCTAATAGAGTGGACAGTGAGTGGACACAGTGTCTAAACACTCCAGCAGCACTGCTGTGTCTGATCCACTCACACCAGCACCACACACACTAACACACCACCACCACGTCAGTATCACTGCAGTGCTAAGGAGCGTTTTTATAGATTCCAGGTATGCGGCAACGTTACCCTTGCAGCACCCATGCCAAACTAATCAAGTCTTGTCTCAGGGAAAAGACACCCAGCACCCCTCACCCAGCACCCTCTCATTAAACTGGCTGCACAGCTCTCACCTCCGTCGTCTCTGCTGCCGTGTCTCTCGGCTGAGGAGGCAGAATGGAGCAGGGAAGAGCGGTGCTGTCCAGACTGATGGAAATGATGGTGGTGGTGGTGATGGTGGTGCTGTGGAGGGCGGGGATGGTAAGGCGTGCTCTCTGCCCGGTGAGGGCCTTCCTCCCTGGACGAGGCGGTCATTTGGATGAAGACCTCTGGAGGAGATCCCAGGACGAGTCCAGCAGCTTGGAAGGGGGCTGAGGTTACAGTGCCAGCAGAGACCCCTACCAGCCCAGAGAAGAGCTGCTGGGGGGAGGTGGGCGAGTCTGGCTTCAGACAATCAAACACCCCTCCTTCATCCAGGCTGCTCTCCGACCCAAGAGTTTGGCTCCTGTTCCTGTAGGATCATTATGGGGGAAAAAGAGGAGGCTTTCAGGGTCCTGAAGTTCAACCTTATTTGGAGGCCACCTACTTGTGTCTACACTCAATGTCCATTTTATCAGCTCTGCTGACCATACAGGACACTCTGCAGTTCTACAGGTACAGACTGTAGTCCATCTGTTTCTCTGTATACTCTATTACCCTGTTCTTCAATGGTCAAGACCCCCACAGGACCACCACAGAGCAGATCTTATGTGGGTGGTGGATCATTCTCAGCACTGCAGTGACCCGACATGGTGATGATGGTGGTGGTGTGCTGGTGTGAGTGGATCAGACAAAGCAGTGCTGCTGGACTCCTCAGGGTCACTGCTGGACTAAAAATCGTCCACCAACTAGGCAGCGTCCTGTGGGCAGCGTCCTGTGGGCAGCGTCCTGCGGGCAGCGTCCTGCGGGCAGCGTCCTGTGACCACCGATAAAGGACTAGAGGATGACCAACACTGCACTGTGCAGCAGCAGATGAGCTATCGTCTCTGACTGTCCATCTACAAGGTGGAGCAGCAAGGTAGGAGTGTCTAATAGAGTGGACAGTGAGTGGACACAGTGTCTAAACACTCCAGCAGCACTGCTGTGTCTGATCCACTCACACCAGCACCACACACACCAACACACCACCACCACGTCAGTGTCACTGCAGTGCTGAGAATGACCCACCACCCACATCATACCTGCTTTGTGGTGGTCCTGTGGGGGTCCCGCCCATTGTAGAACAGGGTAATACAGTATACAGAGAAACAGATGGACTACAGTCTGGACCTGTAGAACTACAGAGTGTCCTATATGGTCAGTGGAGCTGATACAATGGACAAGGAGTGTAGATACAAGGACCTAATGAAGTAGGTACGTGCTCTATCCAGTAAAGCAAAATTCTGACAGAGTGGGCTATAGTTCCTGACCAGCTGTTGACCGTGCAATCAGTCTAAACATAATCTGACTATGGGTCCATATGCTGCTTGCAAGTAAACCTGCCCTGCAGATGGAGGAAAGTCCAACCTTTCAGGCGGCATGCCCTCCGTGTTGCTGCTGTGGCGTCTCTGCATGGCGCCCACTTTGTCACCAGAAGCTGTAAATCTGGATGGGGAGGGGGGGAGAAAAAACACTTAAGTCAACACAACAAACCAGTATTGTCACTAATTAGAGGCTGGTGACAATTTGGGTGAGAAGACTGATGAGCGGCCCAGCTAATGATCCACAGTGGGGCTGTCACAATTGCTTGATTAGACTTGATTACTCAGAAGTGTTGGGGTGGGGGAGGAGCGGTCATCTATCAAAACTGTACTGTACAACAAGAGAGTAAGAGAGTCTTACACAATAATGTACCCACATATTTCTATACTTGTGTCCATATTTGGCATAAAGCCTATGAATCAATTCTCATGGCTCTGTTCAGTCAATTCGAGTATTTATCATAACTTCCTTCACACATCTCATAACCACTGGGCCACTGGGAGGACCCCAAAGGTGGTAAAGAACCCAGGGGCGAAGGGCCTTCGCCTTCAGGGCACTTTCTCTGGCTCAATGGGTAGGACTGAGGTGTTATCCAACCTGCAGCAATGTGAATATAAGCCCCGCCCTTCTTAGATGCCACAGTTACATCTACGGCATTTAACTGACGCTTTTATCCAGAGCGACTTACAGGGTTAATCATATTACAGGCAGGCCAATGTGGTGTTAGGAGTCTTGCCCAAAGACCCTTATTGGTGTAGCACAGCATAGTCACCCAGACCAGGATTCGAACCCCAGTCTCTCACATTGGGTAGTAGTTCAATGGTGGGTAGTGGTGTTATCTGCTGAGCTACACCAACCACAATGCAATGCAGTTACAATGCATGTGTGACACAAGAGAGTGCTCAAGGTGCCACTGTTATGTCCGGGCTGAACAGAACTCTGATGTGCCATACAGAGCCCCTCTCTAGCCCCCGTGCGGTTTATCCTTGGGCTTGATCAGACTGCCAATCCAAATCTGACTTCTTTGGCAAATCCAGACTGTATCCAGAGCCTTTTTTGATAGTCTGGACTAAAAAAAAAACCAAAAAAACTTGAAATTCAGTTTGAGTGTCGAGACCCATCTGTGAAATTCCAGAATATTGTTTCAAGCCACATCCAAATAAGGTTTGCAGAAACAGGATACTGTGTGTGTCTGTTTTGGCTGTTCAGACTAGAAACATCAACCTGGATATACCACTGCTTGGGCTGGCAGTTTGAATGAGTTCCTAGCAGTAACTAGCTTACACCATCCATCTGTTCCTACTCTTTATCAATCTATTCTTCTCCCATTACTCCACTGGAGAGGTCGCATGGCAGTGTTTCGTTACACTGTACAACCCTATAGTGGTATAATGACAAAGTTGAATTCAAATCAATCTTACCCCCAACACCTGGCCCCCAAAACCCCACCCCCACTCCAACCTCCAAGAAACTTCACTAGAGAGGGTTGTCCTAGACTTTAAACCAGAACATCTCAGTCTGTATTTTACCTTGGCACCTATAAATGAGGCCTATATGCCTGTTAACAACAGAGTATAGAGACAGTTGAGATGCTCACTGGGGCCAGGGTGTCTCTTTAAGGCATTGTGGTCAGTAGTATGGCATAACAGTATGACATCACTGTTTCCAGTCTTTCTGACTGCCCCAAACTCGCCAGTGCACCTAAGATCCGTTTAGAAACGTCTCTCTTTCTGCACTTCCGGTCTCTGATGATTCCTGAAATGCCATGATCATATACCATAGACTGTGACATGTCGACGTGTTTACATGGAACTGTTTTGAAAGGGGCTTACAACCTGAAACTGACCCCACCGCTTAAAAAACCCAAGGACAGTAACGTTATGGAGGACTGTAAGAGCCGTTAAGATAATAAGAAAACAGAAATTTGACCATCTCACCATCATCTCTGCCCTCACAACACAGGCGGCCCTGCCAACAAACCGCTTGAGCCTGCTAAAGCTAAAAGAGCTAGCTGCCTTGAGTAGGCGGGGCCTGAGCAATGGCCGTATCCGGAGGCGTGGAGCCCAGCCAGCCAATCAGGATCCGCGCTCCCTTTGACGTTCCTGCCTTTGTTGCGGACTAAGATTCAGGCTTGTGATTCACAACACGAGTCACTTGATCGAACCGAGTCATTTGCCATTGAAAAACACGTCCCCGCATCTTTGTACATAAAACCATGCACATAACTAAACACAGCACGCATTTACCAAAACAGTGGCCTAAACTAGAAAAACAACAAAATCACAAAAAGAATTACAGCATACAAACCTATATATAAAACAACATAACATGTACAACACAATTTACACGTATTATTATTATTATTAGTTTTATTATCTGCACAGCGGTTTCGAACTAATAAAAAGCTAAATATACGGCAGACGACAAGAAACAAAAACACAATAACTAATCTAAAGCGGAATGTAAATAAATAAGCTATGAATCGATTCTTCCGTTGATCCTGTGAATCGGTTCGTCTTGTTTATTGAAAAGAGCCGGTTCAAAAGCAACGAGTCAGTCGGACGTCGCTAGTTCAGACGCTGCTGTCAATTTTCAATGCCGATTTTATTCTCCCTTTTCCAGCCCAAATATCACATCCGCACCGATCTAAACGATTTTTTTTTCAACCTACCTGAACTATTATACGATGTTCTAACCCGTCTGCATAATCGCTTGCTTATATTAGTGGCCTAAATGAGAATATGCTAGCTAGCTAGCTAATGCTTTGCGGCTAATGTAACCTTCTTGTTTGTTTTGATGTTTTGCTTTGGTCACTAATTCGCTAATAGACGACACTAGATTTAAAAAATACAGCCGTAAAGGCGAGGCTGTAAATGACTAACATTTAAGCACTGTTTTCTGAATGCCCGTATGAGTGTTTGAATATAGATAAACCCGGTTTGGCCTAAAATGGGTTAGCTAGCTATGCTAGCTGGCTAGCTGTTGCCGACAGCCGCTAACTGAGCGGTCGCTGTTTTGTACGTCTGACACGGAGCGGCAGCAGTGAAAAGGAGAAAGGGCGTCCAGAGCTGGAAAGGGTGGATGCTGCTGGTTGAATAGCTGCAGTGCTATTCGTGCTCGTCGTCAACTACCTGGACCTGGTGCACATCCAGAAGAAAGAATCCATGGTGCTCCGCAGGCTGCTGCGCAGACGCTGGGTCCTGGGGGTCGTCCTCGGCTTGTCCCTCCTTTACTTTGTCACCAGCACCCTCAAACAGGTGATGGTCTTTTCTCGGGGGGGCACATCCACATATGCAGCAAATAACTGGTAGAGTAGCAGGAGCAGTTAAAATAGCTTCCCAAAAGAGGATTTCAGTAGGAGATCCAAATAGAGGCTTAACAATGACATGGGACTTTTGGTACTTCCACCATCCATCAGAGTAGGAACTGAAGTTTGTTCTGTTTTTCTTATTTTTGGACACTAAAAATGGGTCTAAAATAAAAAGATAAAGCTCCAAAGCGGGAAACGGGAAACCAGATCCTGCACGACATGATGAAATCAGATGTGTAATAACTGCAATACAGCTAACTGTGTAAGACATATGATCAAATATGCTTGGTTATAGGAAAGGCATGATCATTTAGAAATACCCAGGATCATACATATTCATCAGGATGAGTACTAAACATGGCTAAATGCTACCCACCAGTTTTATAGTAAGTCAGAAGCATGTGAAGGGCGTGTAGTCTTCTTGTCATAGAAATTTTTCCCCTGATACTCGCTTATTATCAAACATGGCCATGACTGTCTTCCAGTTTACCTTTAGCCTGTGTGGTGTTTAGCTGATGCTCTTATCCATAACTTATTCCTATTACAGGTAGATCAATGTAGTGTTAGGAATCTTGCCCAAGGACTCTTATTCCAGTCTACAGCGCTGGAAATAATAAGAGAGCACTCCAGTTTCCTCTTAACTCAGCATCTCCACATGTACAGCAGGTTCTCAGTGAGGAACCGAAGGTTGGGTTCTAGCTTTACTGGCAGATACAGTGAGCGTCTGGTTCATAAGAACAAGCTCAAGCAACAAACACACAGGACAACACAGCTACAGACTGGCAGAGGGCCAAACCCACTCTCTACTGACCGTGATGAGGGCCACCTCATTCCAATGTCCTTACCCACTGTAAGATGACCTCGAGTGACCTACAGAGAGACTGGCGAGCGGTGGCTGGGGTGAAACGCACAGCGAGCATGGTTCTAAAATCAGGCTTCTGGAGGTCATTAGTGATTTTCTAAATCAACAGATCTAATACAATATCTGATCTGGAGTTTGGGAGACATGGTTCCAGTAGTGTAGAGAATCAAACAAAACTGAGGGATTCTGGTCCAACACAAACCCAGAACCTGTACACCTAGAGACACTGATCATTTTGAGGTGGTCTCTTAAATTTTTTCAGAGCTGTATATTCCTTAGACTGGGACTCGAACCCCCCCAGTCTCCCACATGCAGTGGCAGCTCCCTAGCGGGTAGTGGTGTTATCTTCTGAGCCACACCAACCACCTGATCATATTTGCCTTCATTATTGGCTGAGATTCCGTATGGGAGAAGTCAAACCAAAGCGGTGAAGTAGCCTCTAGCACACATAGACTTTCAATGTAGTTACGGCTGGGGCTCCCTGGGCCACTCTGTCCCTGATAGTCCTGGAATGTGCCTGTGCCGTCAAGGAAGAAACAATCCATTGATGGGATTATCTGGAAGGTCATTCAGTACAGACTTCAGCAGAGTACACAGCCTCAGCCTGACCATCTGATGCAACCCCTAGGTTACAACACTGCCCCCAGAAGCTTGTACAGTGGGCACTAATCATGATGAGTGCATCACTTTGAGTTTCCCTTCTTACGCTGACATTCAGGATGCTGTGGGATTGGGTCAGTCTGGGCTTATCGGGTTACATAACCTTTTTCCATCCCTCCAGAGAGGAAAGTGGTCTTATAGGGCCAAGCAGCTGTTGAGTTCTGGTCATTCGGAAATGCTTATACCTTCCCTATTAAACAAAATCGTGAGGTCTTCACCAAGTGGTTAAGTGACCTGTAGTCAAGGTCATTCAGGATTTTGTTTTCCAGACACCTCAGGCAGTTCGGAACCCAGTTCCAGTCATTTCAGCTTTTCATTTAATTGTTTTCTTTGGTTTATGATGCAGGACGTTCATTTGGCCCCCACTTCTGAAACACAGTAACGTCTTTTCCACGTCCATGGGATACGTCTTGCTCCACGGTTGCTACCCACTTCATCAGCAGAAGTTATGCAATCTTCTAGATATTTTAATCTAACCTGCAGGTTTGTTTTCGGCCGGGCAGTGTATGCGAATGACCTCTACTCTGATTTGAGCTGAAACACTCACAGCCTTCAGTCCCGGATTGACCTTTACCTCAGTTTCTGATCAAACAATAAGCTTAAGCCCATTTATCAGGAGATTGATTCCTGGAATGCTACAGCCATCTGAGGCTGGGAGTCCAAGAGAGCACAATTGGCCTTGCTGCATCTGGGTGGGTTATGTTGCCCTCCCACTATTCTGATAACTCTGTACCATGTTATCCAGTGCACGTATCTGTTAGCTGGTGTAACAGAACTCGTAGTTGGCTGCTTTTGGGCATGACTGAATCAGGGATGGAAAAATAATATACACCGACATCAAGAGCTCCAGTAGCTGTTTACACCAGCTATATGGTGTAAACTAATTATGATTACATCAACTAATTTTCTGAAATGTTTCTTGAACTTAGGATTTTATGGCTTGTGCAATATCAACATCGCCATTTACTTTGCAAACTAAGCTGCACAAACATCCCCAATGGATTTGCATAGGGTTACCAGGCAAATAATGGGTCGCCTTGTGTGAAACCACCAAGCTGGTAGTAACTTCCGGCTCCTGCAGATGGCGCTGCATGAGGATGTTAGGGCAGTAAATACCTGCAGGGTCTGAGTGATGCGATTCATAGATTGGGAAGAGGTGCTACAGTGCAGGGAATGTCTCGTTCCGTGTGTGGAAAATGGCTCCAGAGCAGCTGTTAATGATTGGCTAAAAGGAGGGACTGAGCATTTGGGCGTGGCCAAAGACCATAGTGTGAAGGAAGTAGCTGAATCTGCAGGTGTATGGAAGCGTACGGTCGTACGGGTCTACCGGCAGTGGCTAAAATCCCAGTCTACAGGGAATTCTTTTAAGAATTGTACCAGGGAAGGTATTTGCCAAATCTGGCCCAACTATGCAACTGAACATTGATGTGGCCTACATCCAGAGACCTGTCCAGCCAATGCCAAATCTAACCGTATATGTTATTAGTGCTTATGGAGGGGTTACCTGCTTTCTGGTGAGCTTATATTAACCAACCAGTGTAAAGATAACCCTGATCGTTTACACTGTTCACTGTGCTTTCTGAATGAGGCAAAAAATAGGGCAGCCAATCAGAACAGAGATATGTACACATCTCTCCAGACACAGTAGCAAAAACAGAGTGCTGAGTGAGTGGTTGGATCTAGGTCATGGGGAAAAATGTTTTTGGTACATGCATATTGCATTTATATACAAACTGAATGAACCTCAGTGAAAACAATAGGATACGGATGATCAAAGGTTTACATGTTGACAGGTAAATAGAAGCTACAGCACACAAACTGCTTTCTGTGTTCAGTTTGGTAGCTGAGAAGAAAAAAAAAAAACAGCTAAGTAAACACTACTTGTGTGCTCAGTTTTATCTTTCAGCTCCATTTCCGATAAGATGAAGTCAACCTGACAACCAAAAATTCAGTCAGCAGTTTTTTTTTTACTGGCTAACACGTGACTTGGTGGTGAAAAATGAATTTATCACCAAATTTGTGGTGCAGTCCAGTGTTGGTGTGTCCTGTCGTCGTTTGTTAAACTCTCTGATGGGTTGTGTGCAGGAAGAGCGAACCGTACGGGACCGGACACTCCTCCAGACGAGGGAATCTGACCACCACATACCGTGGAGGGTGAAGTTCAATCTGGGCAACAGCAGCAGGCAGATCACACAGTGTAGAAACTCCATACAGGGGAAGACCCTGCTCACAGATGAACTGGGTAAATGATGCACCTCACACGACACCTGTCCGTCGAGTTCACCAGCATTAGCTACAGATGCGAGGTTTCCCCAGTCCAGGTCCCAGTGTGCCCCTGCCCTGCACGTTACAAATAGGCTTTCCTTGGTGAAAGTAAATACAGGTTGTCAATAGAGCTGTGGCTATAGAGTACCACAGGAATGTAACTTGTGTAGGTTTGATATTGCGAGACATGTAAATGATTCAGGTTTCACACTCTGCCTTGCATGTGGCAAGAGCAAGGATGGGCTTTATTGCTGTACCCGACAGACCCAACAGCCAGAATCAGCGATCAGTGATGTTCTCCATGAGTCATCCTGTTAGTGCCAGCACAATGCAGGACTACATGCACACAGACAGTTACCACAACTGTCCTTAACACCACGTCAGCATCACCAAAGACTGCAATGGTGTGGTGCCAGACTGTCATGGAGTGACTCATCATCTTCAGTGACGAGTCCCGCTTTTGTTATGGTGGAGACGACTAACAAATCCGTGTGTGGAGGCTCCGTGGTCACTCCATCTCTGCACCATCTGCAGGAACTGTGAGAATATTCAAGCTGCATGGGATGGGTTGTCACAGGACACCATTAGGAACCTCTACAGCTCCATACCGAGACGTCTGGCAACACGCCAGTATTAGTCATAATGAGAGACAGACTTCTGTATGTGTAGCTCATAAAATATCGATCATACGAGTCTAAATGTATCATCAGTTGTTGTTCTGGGTGCAGCTGTTCCTTTGATGATAAGCGTATTTTCCATAAGTGTGTTTTTATTTTATTTTATTTTATTTTATTTTATTTTATTTATTTATTTATTTTTATTTTTATTTTTATTTTTATTTTTATTTTTATTTTTATTTTTTATTTTTATTTTTAAATCCAGAGACATTTACAGTGCATATAGAAACTGTTTAATAGTGATTAGTGCTGTGTTGATCTGATATTGTGTAAAAGTAAGGCCTGTTATTGCTGTGTTGATCAGTTTCTGCATTCTAACCCTTGTGTTATTGTGGTTCAGGTTATGTATGCGAGAGGAAGGATCTGCTGGTAAACGGTTGCTGTAACGTGAACGCCCCGAGCTCCAGGCAGTACATCTGTAAGAGCTGTCTGCCCAATGGCTGCTGCAGCGTGTACGAGTACTGCGTCTCCTGCTGCCTTCAGCCTGACAAGGTGCTGGCCACATTCTTACTGGTCTCACTCACTTTTCTAACAGTTTGTTTTTAATCACATGCTGTACTCATGAACACTGTAAACCAGGCCCAGTGCGTTGTTTTTGTTGAGCTACTAAGTGAAAACGGTGCAGAAAAAAGTTTAAATTTGGGGGGAAATAAACTTTGGCACGTTTAATGTTATATATAAGTAGTATTTTCATATCTGTTGATATATGTATAAAGTTTTTGTTTTGTGCTGCCTCACAAAAAAAAAAATTATCAAAAGGTTCAGTTTGACCAAGAGTGCCAAAATCGTATATTGTTGTTATTTTAAAACCATTTTTAACTATTTTAAAATTATTTTAAAGACTTCCTGCATTATCTTTTCCCAGTTTTTCAAAATCCTTGCATGGTTTTTTTCTGTGATTGTTTGAGTCCATTTTTTAAAGACAAAGAGACAAAGATTTCTTAACTAACGCTGAGTAGATAGTAGTGTGCCAGAACAAGCTATGGACCCATATGATGGCATGTGTGCCTGTAAGCGTTCAAACTGTCGAGTTTAATACACTGTATTAACAGAGGCTGCTCTCTCCTGTTGTCTCTCTCTCAGCAACCTCTCCTGGAACGCTTTTTGAACCGAGCAGCCGAAGGGTTTCAGAATCTCTTCACCGCAGTAGAGGACCACTTTGAGCTATGCCTGGCTAAATGCCGTACCTCCTCACAGGTGCGTGTCAGAAACGCTGCATGTCTCTGATCTTTGTTCTTCCTCATAACATCAGTGTTGGTTCAGTCATGTTAAAGTTAGCAAGCACCATGCAGACAGACGTGGGTGGAGGAGGCCAAACTTGCATGCAGCTAAAGCCAGCTCACTGTATATGTCTAGTGGAGCTAAAAAGTTGAGTTGCGGTAACTTCCCTATGGAGCTGTGGTGGAACTTCTTAGTTCATACACAGTGCATCTGGATTCAGCATAAGAACGAAAGTGATTTGGGCACTTCTCTTTTTGGGAATCTTTTGGTCTAAAATAAACTGCTGAAACTTCAGCGTGGGAGATGTGAGAAATGACGATAGCAAAGCGTAATAAGTGGCGTCATGAACAAAAAGAAAATAAACACAGAAAGGAAAACAGGAAGACGGTATTAATGGTAAAACAATGACTCTTTCTCAGAAATATGTTTATCAGTATTAATCTCTGACAAATACTGAAAATTCTATCATTAGTTTACTACTGAACTGTTTACTGAGTTTCCCCATCCACTCCACCAATAACAATGTTTTCACACTTTGGGTGGTGAAGCATGACATCAATAGGTCGAGCAGGTACAGTATGTGAATCTGGGGAACGATTGTTAATATTTGAGCTCAACAGCAAATATACAAATACACCCTTCACTTCAGGGCTCCTTCAAAAGCTTAAATTATGAATTTGTTCCACCTTAAATGGTGCAGCATTTAGGCTACATTCTGGTGCATTAGCTTCTTCTTCGAATTTTCCCGTTCCACCTTAAATGGGACAACAGTCAGGCTACATTCTGGTGTCTTAGCTGCTTTTTTCGAATTTTCCACGTCCACCTTAAATGGGACAGCATTTAGGCTACATTCTGGTGCATTAGCTTCTTCTTCAAATTTTTCAGTTCCACCTTAAATGGGACAGCAGTTAGGCTACATCCTGGTGCCTTAGCTTCCTTTTTGAATGTTCCAGTTCCACCTTAAATAGTGCAGCAGTAAGGCTACATCCTGGTGCATTAGCTTCTTTTTCGAATTTTCCAGTTCCACCTTAAATGGAACAGCAGTTAGGCTATATTCTGGTGCCTTAGCTTCTTTTTTGAATTTTCCAGTTCCACCTTAAATGGGACAGCAGTTAGGCTACATTCTGGTGTCTTAGCTGCTTTTTTCGAATTTTCCACGTCCACCTTAAATGGGACAGCATTTAGGCTACATTCTGGTGCCTTAGTTTTTTTATTCATATTTTCCACGTCCACCTTAAATGGTGCAGCTATGTTTGGTGGCTTACATTTTTCCTGGTTCCACCTTAAATAGGAGTTTACATCCTGGTGCCTTAGCTTCTTTTTCGAATTTCAGTTCCACCTTAAATGGGACAGCAGTTAGGCTACATCCTGGTGCCTTAGCTTCCTTTTCGAATTTTCCAGTTCCACCTTAAATGGGACAGCAGTTAGGCTACATCCTGGTGCCTTAGCTTCCTTTTCGAATTTTCCAGTTCCACCTTAAATTGGACAGCAGTTAGGCTACATTCTAGTGTCTTAGCTGCTTTTTCGAATTTTCCAGTTCCACCTTAAATGGGACAGAAGTTAGGCTACATTCTGGTGCCTTAGCTTCTTTTTTGAATTTTCCAGTTCCACCTTAAATGGGACAGCATTTAGGCTACATCCTGGTGCCTTAGCTTCCTTTTCGAATTTTCCAGTTCCACCTTAAATAGGACAGCAGTTAGGCTACATCCTGGTGCCTTAGCTTTTTTTTTTCTAATTTTCCAGTTCTACCTAAGTTTACATCCTAGTGCCTTAGCTTCCTTTTCGAATTTTCCAGTTCCACCTTAAATGGGACAGCAGTTGTGCTTAGGTTGTCTCAGCTTCTTGCTTTGACACAAAGTGTATGGGGTTGAAATCGCATACTGTGCCTTTAATTCAACTATCGGATGAAGTGATTTGTGATTCCTCTCTCTTTTTTTTTTTTCCCTCCAGAGTGTCCAGCATGAAAACACATACAGAAACCCTCAGGCCAAGTACTGTTATGGTGAAAGCCCCCCAGAGCTCCTGCCAATCTGATGGGTTGTGTTTTGAAGGAATGTATGTCCACGTGAAGAGGTAATGAAGCCCCCCCGGACTACAGTCTGTATTCAGTGTTTCAGAGTGGCCTTGTTGGACCAGAATCAATGATGAACTGAACACGCCAGCACAGACCCAAACTGGCAGTGGGGCGACGAAGGATGAACGATATTGTGTACACTTCATAAGTGCATAGAATCATCTTATCCTCATCAGTGATGATCATCTAGCCGCTTATAGGGGGAGGGCGGGGTCGGGGGTGTCTAATTGTTGTCTATCATGGTGCTGCAAGTGTTTTCAGGACCACTGCACGCTTCCCCAGAATCATGCCCTGCTAGGTGTCGACTGATTAAACTGGAAATGCTTCACCGCGTGAGTCCGGTGTCTGCCGGTTTGGCTGACCAGCGCTACCGCACATTCCCAAACGTTCCCAAACCCCAACAGAAGCAATGTGTCTAGAATAGTGCATATGGATGCAATAAACTCGGTGTTCAACAATTAAAGTCAAACCTTCGAGCGTTTTCTTCATGGTTTTCGGCGCCCTTGTCGACCGTTCTGATACCGATCTCAGACTTGTGTTGAATACGTGCATGTGAACTGCTATATGTTAATTTAATAAAGTGGCTGCGAAGGTTTCGTGACTTCCCAGATGCCTTAGATAAGAGTGAACCGTATACAACAATTCAGACATGGACTCATCTTCAAAAGATTAGCTGCACCCAGAAGGAGGTGTGCGGTTGCAGTGCTGTTGGGAAGGGAGATGAAGGTGACCAGGATCAATAACTGATGATACATTTAGACTGATATGGGGAATATTTATTGAGCTACACATACAGAAGTCTGTCTCTCAGTATGGCTAACGCAACATGCCAGACGTCTCGGTATGGAGCTGTAGAGGTTCCTAATGGTGTCCTGTGATAATCCATCCCATGCAGCCTGAATCTCCTCACACAGTTCCCGCAGATGGTGCGGAAGGGCTGGAGGTGGAGTGACACCAGGCCTTCTGGACATGTAACTGTTCATCTTGGTGCTGACCACGGTGCCTCCACACAGGGATTGTGGCGTTGGTCGTCTCCACCAAGACCTATAGATATATACTACCTTGAAAGACCTGGCAACCCGTTCTTTTTCGATGAGGTGTGGGCAGCATGGCAGAGGAGACAAGGCCAGTCTGAGTGCCCACCGGTCTCTGCACCGTTTCCTCTCCTGTGCATCCTTACTGTGTTGTGTGACACTGTACAGGTGGCTGGACTGTAACCTGGGCTTGGTGCTCTAATGAAGAGACACACTGCTCCTTTAAACTCTGATATACAGCTGTATTAATAATTCACCAGTGTCTCATTCTTTCACTCGTTCTTTTCCCCAACCACTCTCTCATTCTCTCTCTCACTCTCTCCTTTACCTCCTCCTCTCTCTTTAGTTCCCTCCTTCACTCTATTACTCTCTCTGTCTTTTGCTTTCTCTCCTCCCTCCCTTCTTTCCCTCCTCTTCTCCCTCTCTTACACCCCTTCCCTCTTTCCCTTCTTCTCTCATACTCACACCCCTACCCTCTCTCTCTCTCTCATCTTTCCATCTCTCTCTCGCTCTATCTCTCTCTCTCTCTCTCTCTCTGTCCATCTCTCTCTCTCTCTCTCTCTCTCTGTCCATCTCTCTCTCTCTCTCATCTCTCTCTCACACATCTCTCTCTCTCACATCTCTCTCTCTCTCTCTCTCTCTCACATCTCTCTCTCTTATCTCTCTCTCTCTCTCACATCTCTCTCATCTCTATCTATCTATCTCTCTCTCTCTCTCACACATCTCTATCTCTCTCTCTCGCTCTCTCTCTCACATCTCTATCTCTCTCTCTCACACATCTCTTTCTCTCTCCATCTCTCTCTCTCCCCCTCTCTCTCTCTCTCCCCCTCTCTCCATCTCTCTCTCACATCTGTTTATCTCTCCATCTCTCTCTCTCTCTCTCCCCCCCTCTCTCTCTCTCTCTCCCCCCTCTCTCCATCTCTCTCAGGAATACCATCCTCTCTCTCTCTCTCTCTCACCATCTCTCTCTCTCTCTCACCATCTCTCTCTCTCCATATCTCTCTCTCTCTCGCCCCCTCTCTCTCTCTCTCTCTCTCTCTCTCTCTCTCTCTCCCCCTCAATGGAGTATATAGATTATCTCCATCTCTCTCTCAGAGGGATGCCTTCACATCTCTTTCTCTCCCGCTCTCGCCCCCTCTCACCCCCTCTCTCTCTCACATCTCTTTCTCTCTCCATCTCTCTCTCCCCCCACTCTCTCTCTCTCTCTCTCTCTCCCCCTCTCTCCATCTCTCTCACATCTCTTTCTCTCTCTCCCCCCCCTCTCTCTCTCTCAAAATCTCTTTCTTCTCCATCTCAATCTCTCATCTCCCCCTCTCTCTCTCTCCATCTCTCCCCTCTCTCGTCTCTCCCCCCTCATCCTTATCCATCTCTCTCTATCACTTCTCTTTCTCTCCCCCTCCCCCCCCCCTCTCTCTCTCCCCCTCTCCCCCCCTCTCTCTCTCACATCTCTATCTCTCGCTCTCTCTCTCACATCTCTTTCTCTCTCCATCTCTCTCTCTCTCTCTCCCCCTCTCTCCATCTCTCTCTCACATCTGTTTATCTCTCCATCTCTCTCTCTCTCTCGCCCTCTCTCTCTCTCTCTCTCTCTCTCTCTCTCCCCCTCTCTCCATCTCTCTCTCTCCCCCCCCCTCTCTCTCTCACATCTCTTTCTCTCTCACATCTCTTTCTCTCTCCATCTCTCTCTCTCTCCCCCTCTCTCTCTCTCTCTCTCCCTCTCTCTCTCTCCCCCTCTCTCCATCTCTCTCTCACATCTCTTTCTCTCCCCCTCTCCCCCCCTCTCTCTCTCACATCTCTTTCTCTCTCCATCTCTCTCTCTCCCCCCTCTCTCTCTCTCTCTCTCTCTCCCCCTCTCTCCATCTCTCTCACATCTCTTTCTCTCTCTCTCCCCCCCTCTCTCTCTCTCACATCTCTTTCCCCCTCTCTCTCTCCCCTCTCTCTCTCTCTCCTCTCCCTCTCTCTCTCCCCCCCCTCCCATCTCTCTCTCACATCTCTCTTTCTCTCCCCCTCTCCCCCCCCCCTCTCTCCCCCTCTCCCCCCCTCTCTCTCCTCTCACTATCTCCCTTCTCTCTCTCTCACATCTCTTTCTCTCTCCATCTCTCTCTCTCTCTCTCTCCCCCTCTCTCCATCTCTCTCTCACATCTGTTTATCTCTCCATCTCTCTCTCTCTCTCTCCCTCTCTCTCTCTCTCTCTCTCTCTCTCTCTCCCCCTCTCTCCATCTCTCTCTCTCCCCCCCTCTCTCTCACATCCCCCCCCCTCTCACATCTCTTTCCTCTCCATCTCTCTCTCTCTCTCTCTCTCTCTCTCTCTCTCTCCCTCTCTCTCTCATTCTCTCTCACATATCTCTCTCTCTCTCTCCCCCTCTCCCCCCCCCCCTCTCTCTCCACCCTCTCTCTCTCTCTCTCTCTCTCTCTCTCTCTCTCTCTCTCTCTCTAAAAACAATTAATCATCAGGATTATCTGTTCAGCACGTCCTGCATTGAAATGAGAAAATTAACAGGAGCCGAGTTACTTCCTTAGCACATATGACAAGTTGATTGATTGTGATTATCTCATGGGATCTCAGCCTGCAAATTACACGCTAAACTCCTCTAGAGTCCTCACGGCGCACCTGCTTCTTTAATCAGAGCCCTTCAAAGTTTTCTCTTTTTGTAGTTCGGATTTTAAAATTTTGTATGAATAAATAAATAAATAAATAATTAAAAGTCCTTGCCGAGACCAGAACAGCCCCATCGAATAAACACACTGCATTAGAAAATAATACTTTATTAATAAATACCAAAATACAAAATATGGCAAATAAATATCAGGTATAAATAAGTATTGCTTGCATAGCTAAAGTCTTATCTAGCACAGAATTCCACATTCAGATACTTCAACAGATCTCCCATGAATTTCAGAGAGTGTTTCAAGGCTGCCCGGCCCCACTGCTTGCGTTTGTAGGTGTGCTCCTTGTTTGGGTATTTGGGGTTATGGACGCAGGTTTCATCGTCTTTTTGGAAAGACTTCTTGAGGTTCTTCAGATGGTTACTAACGTCAATGAAATCTTTAAGGAAGTTATGTTTATCAGAATTTAAATGCTTTTGGTGTTCATAAATGTGTTCAAGGGCATATAGCATGTAACTGGTGCCGCACGTAGCCAGACGGACCCGGTGGTTTGATGTGAAGTTGACGTCCAGACGAGGGAACTTCTCATGCAAGATGGTCACGTTATTATAGGTACCCTGCCGGGACAGAAACAACACAGTGATTATAAAGTTCCATTAGCCAGTTATCCATCCATCCATCTGACCATCTGACCATCCGTCCAAAAACCTCAATTAATTCCATGTAAGTCAATGGAACCATTGAGTATTTTTTTTTGTCCCTCCGTCATGAAATAGAAAGTGCTGTGTTAAAAGATCCATAAAAGTAAAACTCGATAAAACATAGATACATGGTTTACTATGGGTGATGTCGATACGTGTTTCAGGCCATGCGCTTTTATTACATTTCATGGGGGGGCATGTCTGGAGTATCAGGCGTATGTGTTACCATGTCGCCAGTGCTAAGTTTCTCTAGAACTGATCATTTTACATCAAACCACTCTGAATGACTGTCTACATCTTAAGCTACGATGTAGTGCAAAGCAAACGAACATTTCAGAAAACAAAATTAAATAATAAAAATAAATTTACTAATGAAAAAAAAACACATGACCGAAAACAAAATTACAAAAATAAAAACAAATTTACAAATGGAAAAAAAATTTACATTACAGAAAACAAAAGAACAAAAATAAAAAATGTAGAAGACATGAAACACTAGGTCCTACACACAGGAAGTGTTGTTGCGGACCCTTGTCACTCAAACTGTTTGGCGGTGGTAGAGCGGTGAGTGGGGTTTGGGATGGTGACAACGCTAAAGCATCTTTAGTCTATTTCATGGCGCGTGTTTTGTTTTTCTTTAGGTCTTTAGAGTTGTTAAAGGAGCAGACGGTTAAAGGTAATGGAAAACACACATGCCACAAAATGGACTAAACACACTTTAGCATCTTCACCATCGCAAACTCCACTCACTCTACCACAGCCATACAGTTTGAGCACACTAGACCTCCCCTTTCCGTCAGAATCGGGAGTTTATAGTGTGTTTCTGGGCTGGTAAAATTGTAATTTCGTTAAATAGTTTTTTATTTTTGTAGTTTTGTTTTCTAAAATACGAGTTTGTTTTGCACTTCTCAGCCACCGTCGTATGTTGCAAAGAGTCAGAATTCTGTTCAGTATGTTTTGATTTAGCATTGCCATGATTATAAGCGTGTATGTCTGGCTCCTATCACCACCACTGTGAACAGTTATGACTCAGTAAGTTTCCCTGTAATTGGCCATTTCACACCCAACCTCTCTGAATGACGTTTTAAACACTGAAGCAGAAATTTTGAAATATGGACGGAATTCCCCTTTACCCCTATCCGGAAAACGGACCAACAAATGAATATGATAAATGAGGTCAAATCTTGGAGATGTTCTGAGATTTAACCTCAGAAATTTCAATTAGGAGATATCAAAGTGCAATTCCACCCCAAATTCCCCGAATTCCTGCATAATTCAGTCAACATCAGTGAGTCGGACAGAATCTGAATAGTGCACGGTGGTGGCGATTAGTTCAAGTGGTGGTGATAGATGACTACGACACCATAGACACCATAGACTACCCCAGTTACTACATACTGGGCTCCGTAGCACTCGCACTAGACGTCTTTACCTGAACACCTCAGCTGTGTATTCTGTATACTGAACATCTCTACTGAACGCTGCAAGACTGCTTGAGCATTTTAGCCTTAGCCACTATGTTCACTACCTGCATCGTGCACTACTACATAAACACATCTGCAGTTTACAACCACATACTGAACTGCACACCTAGCTACCTCAACACACTGCACTCTCCAACATGTGTACTTAACACTAAGCTGCATTTCTCTTTACTGTATGCTAACTGGACTGTTTTTTTGTTTTTTTTTACATCTACGGCATTTAGCTGACGCCCTTATCCAGAGCAACTTACAAGGTTAACCATATTACAAGTAGGCCAGTGCAGTGTTAGGAGTCTTGCCCAAGGACTCTTACTGGTGCAGCACAGCGTAGTCACCCACACCAGGAATGGACCCCCGATCTCCCACATGGTGTGGTAGCTCAATGACAAGCGGTGTTATCCATTGCGTCACACCAACCATTAGCATCACCACTGTAAATAAACCGGGGTCCATGAAAAGTGTTCCCCCCTTAAAGACACCCAAACATCAGGTACAGCTCCTATACCAGTTCAAACAGGACCCAAGCCAAGAACCCCCGAAGGACCCTCTGATTTTAGGAGTGCCCATGGGAAAGCCAGGTTACGGTTAATATGTGGCAAGTAACGAAGGTGCACTTAAAGCGTTTGACATCCCAGCATCGCTGTATTTGATTGTACGCGTCTGAAGTACTCACATAGTCATGCAAAATGGTCTTCATGTCGTGTTCGATCAGTCCCGCCAAGCACGCCTCTTGGCACGCGCAGTGTTCAGGTGGTCTGTGTAGGGCGCGTCCAGCCGTAGGCACGCACAGGAGGCATACCGTGACGAGACCGATGTATGCTTTCAGAAAGCCTAAGGAAAAGAGAAATGCAGTTTCGGGCTCAGAGTCAGAAACGTGCTGTTTGCCATGTTAACACAAGAAGTATTCAAGGTAGCTCTCGCCGTTACCTGCTGCGGAGTTCAGGAGGGTCATTTTATAAAGGTCTCCAAGCCAAAGTTGCAGTTAGCTGTTAAGCTAGCTCACCCAAGGGACAAGTGTGTATGAGTGAAAGGACTGCAAAGCCATATTTTATAGCCCAAAGGGGCTTAGTCACTCGAGGAAATGTGGTGTGACCTTATCTCCAGCATCTACAACATAAACGATAGCAACACACGCAACAAATCAAGAAGTGCTACGTCGCGAGATACGCCAGTCATCCTGGAAGTTTCTCTGTCAACACTCTTGACGTGTCACACTGGGATGCTCACTTTAGGCTCATGCTTCACCTTTTCGCCCTTGGTCATTTCCTAGCAGGCTATCTCAGCACCGAGGCAGCTTTAAATAAGATGCAGCGTTAGTGGCTGGAGCTGCTGGAGGTGTTTGTTCTGTAGAAGAAGCGGGCTGGAGAAGTGTGCTGCTGCTGACGACGTAAGACTCGTGGCAGTTTAAAGTGGAATGTGTGAATGAGTAACACTGCTTCCTGTGTTCTGCCCACCTGATATGGATTCACTGTCATCTTCCACTCATAGCCTCATGATTGAGACAGTTTCATGACTTTACAGTGGTCAAGTGATGACACGTCTAGTATCTTCGCGGGGTGGAGGGTCAGTTACAGAACCGTGCCTCAAATAGCTCTAAGGTTTTTCTCCAGAATGCAGCACATGCAGCCCACAGCGGGCCTCGTCACCGCCCACACCGCAGGAATGGACACAGCTTAAGACCTACAGACGATACCTATTCACCGACGCACCTATCTGTCTATCTGTCTATCTATCTGTCTATCTATGCACATCCATCTATCTGTCTGTCCATCCAAATGCCCATCCATCTGTCTGCTCATCTACATCTGTCTGTCTCTCTATCTGCCCCCTATCTATCTATCTATCTATCTATCTATCTATCTATCTATCTATCTATCTCTCTATCTATCTGTCTGTCTGTCTGTCTGTCTGTCTGTCTGTCTGTCTATCTGTCTATCTATCTATCTGTCTGTCTGTCTGTCTGTCTGTCTATCTATCTGTCTATCTGTCTATCTGTCTGTCTGTCTGTCTGTCTATCTGTCTATCTATCTATCTATCTATCTATCTATCTATCTATCTGTCTGTCTGTCTGTCTGTCTGTCTGTCTGTCTGTCTGTCTGTCTATCTGTCTATCTATCTATCTATCTATCTATCTGTCTGTCTGTCTGTCTGTCTGTCTGTCTGTCTGTCTGTCTATCTATCTATCTATCTGTCTATCTCTCTATCTCTCTATCTATCTATCTATCTATCTATCTATCTATCTATCTATCTGCCTGTCCATATATGTCAGTCTGGCTATATGTTGATCACTGTATCCATCCATCCATCCATCCATCCATCCATCTATATCTATCTATCAATCTATCTATCTATCTATGCACATCCATCTATCTGTCTGTCCATCCAAACGCCCATCCATCTGTCTGCTCATCTACATCTGTCTGTCTCTTTATCTGCCCCCTATCTATCTATCTATCTATCTATCTATCTATCTATCTATCTATCTATCTATCTATGGTCTGCCTGTCCATCTATGTCTCTGCCTGGCTATATGTTCTTCAGCGTATCCATCCCTCCATCCCTCCATCCATCCATCCATCTTCCTGTAGGTGGACATGTATACCCTAAATCCATTCATAGAGATTAGATCTCGCGTAGGAGTGACAGACAGCACCTGTTAATGCGTCTGTTGATGAAATTGCACAGAGGGAAAGTACACGGTGAATGGAGCGTTATGACTCGACTGAAGTGGATGAATTTCAAATATGCAAAATCACACTTCAGATATGCAACTCGATAGCTAAACATACCTTCTCCTTTACACATGTGAGCTCCAGCTAAAAGAGCCTGTCAGGTTATAGAACACAGTCCACTAGTATAGAAATGTAAGGCTTTCCTTCAGTAGCCTGGGGCATATGGCGTTTCTCAGTATACTGCATCTCTCTGGGATCCCGGATTTGGAGGATTGCAGTATGAAAGTGTGTTCTTAATGCAGGTGAACTAGTTTCGTTATTTTGGTATATAATTTTAGGTGACCGTCATTATGTAGGTGATAAACAGGTATCTCAGGTAGATTTGAACGAGCTATGCACATCGTTTTAGCTAGCACACTAGAAATTATAGATAGATTTATGTAGCTGGTCATTTTATTTTAGTCAAACTAGTTATTTTAGATCATTTCTGGAAGTTATTAATATAACCGTAGGTAGATATCAAACCAAGTAAGTAATTAGTTGCACTCAATTTTACCACACTGACTTTCTTTGGATGTCTGACACAAGCTTTTTTTTTTTTTTTTTTTTTTTAATTCAGTGGTAGTGCTGTGAAATCTAGATTAGCGTTTGGATAAGGAACCATAAAACGATAACGCCCTAATCTCTACGGGATATCAGTGCAGAAGTGGCCTTTTAAGTTGCAAGAGGAAACGCTAAAAATAATCCGTGCAAAGCCAATAACGCTGCACTGCAACATTTCATCACGGAGCCCCAATTCAGAGGTGTCTCTTTGACCCCCCAGGGAAACCGAACATGATTCAGGCCTTGTAGTTTAAATGGCGTCAATAATAATAATCGAAAGTGCGTTATTATTAATACTTTGAAGCGGAATTGAATCAGATCATAGCTTCTAATTCACACCTCTTTGACTCATTCGTC
>JAMWET010001561.1:90000-97955 GCA_024036415.1 Prochilodus magdalenae
AAGCTGTCAATTACAACTTTACTGAATATGCTACTGTCCTAAACACCATAAACAGAATTTCTGTCCGGATAGAAAATAAAAATAATAAAAATAAAACAGACAGTGATTATTTCCTCTCTACAAAATCGGCTTTTATGTCTTTATTCAGGAAATAAAAACCAGGAGATATTAAGATTAAGATTTATTATAAAATGAATTTAGTTATTTCTTTAAATAGTTCAGCCAAAGCGGTATACAGGAGAAAATAACGTTTTAAAAAATTAATATTTAATGTTTAAAGTTTTAACAAAATTGTAATCAGTCATATGGACCTCTTTCTATTATACCAGTCCATGCTATGGTTATGATTTGTCTCCAGCAGTGTTAAAAATTAAGGAACCCCCTAGCCGGAATTAAGAGAATTTATTGAACAGAAAATAAAATATCAGGATAATATAAAATAATAACCACAGAATAATATGAAGAATTGGGGTTTGGATTTGAACTCCCCAGGCCATGACCTTTTTGGTTAACAGCATTCTCTGCCAGGAACACACTTACATAGGGCACTTGTCTGCTCATCTTACTGCACAGTTTCTAGGTATTTGCTAAATTGAATATACTGGAAAAAGACAAAATCTAAAATATAAAATATGCCATAACCTCTGCACAAGCCGTACTTCGTGTTTTCTCCTGAACTCAGCACATAAACTGTAACGGTGTGCAGCAGTGTGTTTTCCCTAGAGGATGTGCCTCACTCACTTCAGTTAGATAATCAACAGAATGTCATTCGTCAGCTAACTTTAGTTTCTAGTTACGTGCCAGTTTTAACATATTAGAAAAAGATCTAATCTGAAATATGAAATGTGAATATTTAACCCTTTAGAGATCACACGTCTTCACATTTCAGCTTTTATTTTTTTCCAGTATGTCAAACTCAGCAAATGAACTGTACCTATGTCCAGATGTACTTGTTATTGGTGTTATTGGCCAGGGGTGCCCAAACCTCTGCATATAATGGTATATGTTTATGAATATTTTTGTACGTGTACATCAGAAGAGCAGCACTCGGCAGTGGTTTAACAGGGTGTGCTTTCAGTTTGATCGTATGGTGTTTTGGTGAATCAGGAAAACCTCTCTTTTTAGTAACTTCATAAGAAACTGGAAGAATTAAGGTTATAATGCATTACTCTTTCTACTGGTCCATCCCTCATGACTTGCTGTCAGGGTAGAGGGTAGTAGGTGTGTTTTAAAAAGGCAACAACAACAACAACAACAACAACAACAACAATAATAATAATAATAAGCATAACATTATTAATAACAATAATATTCAATATAATAATAATAATAATAATAATAATAGTTAACATGATAATGGAAATAATAAATATAATAAACATAAGGACAATACAATTATTAATAACAATAATAACATTCTAATAATAAGAATAGTAATAATGGTAGTAATAACAATAATACTACAAATAAATACAGCAATAACAATATTAGTATTGACAATAATAATAATAACATTACTACTGCTACTACTATTACTGCTACTATTACTACTGCTATTGCTACTACTACTACTGCTACTATTACTACTACTACTGCTATTGCTAATATTACTACTACTACTACTGCTACTATTACTACTACTACTGCTACTATTACTACTACTACTGCTATTGCTAATATTACTACTGCTACTATTACTACTACTACTGCTACTATTACTACTGCTACTATTACTACTACTGCTACTATTACTACTGCTATTGCTAATATTACTACTACTACTACTGCTACTATTACTACTGCTACTATTACTACTACTACTATTGCTACTGCTACTATTACTACTACTACTGCTACTATTACTACTGCTACTATTACTACTGCTACTACTGCTAATATTACTACTACTACTACTACTACTGCTATTACTACTACTACTGCTACTATTACTACTATTACTACTACTGCTACTATTACTACTGCTATTGCTAATATTACTACTGCTACTATTACTGCTACTACTGCTATTACTACTGCTACTACTGCTAATATTACTACTACTACTGCTATTACTACTGCTACTATTACTACTGCTACTACTGCTAATATTACTACTGCTACTGCTAATATTACTACTACTACTACTGCTACTATTACTACTGCTACTACTGCTACTATTACTACTGCTACTACTACTAATAATAGTAATAATAATAATAGTAATAATAATAATAACAGTAATAATAATAATAGTAATAATAATAATAATAATAATAATAAGAAGAAGAAGAAGAAGAAGAAGAAGAAGAACTGGATAACAAGGTTTTGATATGACAACAGTGATTTATTTGTATGACACAAAAACAGTCCTTGCTGGCAATTCTATAGAAGCAAAATCGAACAGCTAACAAACACCCTGAAGGCCACACTGAGGCTGGTGATCAGTTTGAGCCAGCAAAGGCAGAACGGCAGTTCTCCTATCTCCTACCTGTCAACCATGGAACAGCTGGGCTGTCCCGATCCCAACAAATACAGACTCAGAAAAAGCCCTGATCCAGGGACAGAAATCAAGTGAGCACATACTCCCTTAAATCATCACACTGTTAGTGAACTTCAGTCTTACCAAAATAATAACGTGGAAATGAGATTGTCACGCATGGCCAGAACCGGACATTAGAGGACATACCCAGCGCTGGGTCACACCAGGGTTTCAGTAACCGATCTTCCAAAAAAGCCTTTCCGCAGGGGAGTGTACTGCCACATCTCAAATCAAACGCTCAGCCCTGACATACAAAAATATCTCTCGCTATGACAATACTAGGAGACGGATATAACACTGATAGTGTTTATGTGCAACCCAAAAAAACCCTGGGGGTTAAAAAAAAAAAAAAATTACAAAAGTGTCATGCTGCTACTAAAAGTCAGGTTCCACATCAAAGGGCCGATGATGCACCGTTATTGGCAACTAACGTCAATCACTCTCTAATAAGGTGAGGCCTGATTGCCGATAGCACGTCCCACTCGATCAAAAAAAAAAAAAAAACTAAACTCTTGCTGTCATTTTAAGAGACGAGTTACAGTCCTAAGGACAGCTAAGTGCTACTTTGATGTGCAACCAGAGTGCTATAGTTTTAGGATCGACGCTGCACTTCAAAGCGCTCTGCTAGGACGTGACCTTGAGCTCAGCTCGCTCTTGAGCTGATCCTAGCATAGACGCATCATTGTGGAAGCACTTTTGGTGGTTATGGCAACACGGTCAGTGGTTAATACTCTCTGGTTGTAGTGTTAGTCGTCTGGACCCATCAACCGCTACGGCCCACTCCTGTCTGTTCAGCATCCGACATCCTTCCTCTGATCTTGAAGCATGCCTGTGACGCTCGCTATGTCCTCTTCTGGGACCTGAAGGAAACACAGATGGAGAGTGAACACTTGGTGGGTGGGTTTGACATTGTGAGACTGATCATGTAACTGATCCGAGTTTCACACTCGGCCGTGCAATTCAAGAGACCACCTCAAAATGATCAGTGTCTCTAGGTGAGCAGGTTCTGGGTTGGTGTTGGACCAGAATCCCTCAGTTCTGATTCTCTACACTACTGGAACCAGAGTCTCCTCAACACTCCAGATCCAGATATTGTTATTACTGATCTGTGTATTTAGAAAATCACTAAATGAACCCTCCAGAAGCCTGTTTTTTTTAGACCATGCTGCTGTCGCGTTTCACCCAGCAGCCACCCGCCTCGCCAGTCTCTTCTGTAGGTCACTCTGAGGGTCATCTTACGGTGGGTAAGGGACATTGGAATGAGGTTGGTGATCTCATTCAGAGTCAGTAGAGAAGTGGGTTTTGGCCCTCTGCCAGTCTGTAGCTGTGTTGTACCTGGTTAGTATCTGCTGGTCCATTTGCTACTTTGAACTTGTTCTTATGAACCAGACGCTCACTGTATCTGCCAGTAAAGCTAGAACCCAACCTTCGGTTCCTCACTGAGAACCTGCTGTACATGTGGAGATGCTGATTTAAGAAGAACTATATATATATATATATATATACACATTGCATTTTTTATTAATTGATTAATAAGCACTAATAAATGTTTATTATTAATAAATTGAATAAACAGGTGGCCTCTAATAACTGATCTGAAGCGGCTGCTAATTGGCCTCGGTTACGCTGGTGCTGTGAGTGAGCAGGTTCCCCGTTTGTTTTGAGCTACAGGGACGTTTTAGTTGTGGTAGTTTACCATCTGCTTGCTGCACACTGCGATGGATACTCGTTCTAACAGCCCAGTAAACACACTAACGGTAACAGGAACTCAGATATGATCGTTAATATTCTGATCACTGAAATGTTCATGTTTGCTCAAGCATTCGGCTGATATCATCTGTTTACCACCCGATTTACATTTCTCCATAAACGAACCCAACATACACTGTTCTCCTGCCCCCTCATCTCTCTCTCTCTCTCTCTCTCTCTCTCTCAGTCCTAACGCTAATCAGTTCTCTCATGATCTCCTCTCTCTCAGTCCTCCTAGATCTAGGGACTTTTCTCTCTCTCTCTCTTCAACGGTCTATCTCCGTCTGCAGTCCTCCTAATCAGTCTCTCTCTCTCTCTCTCTCAGTCCTCCTAATCAGTCTCTCATTCTCTCTCTCTCAGTCCTCATTATCAGTCTCTCATTCTCTCTCTCTCAGTCCTCATTATCAGTCTCTCATTCTCTCTCTCTCAGTCCTCCTAATCAGTCTCTCTCTCAGTCCTCCTAATCAGTCTCTCTCTCTCCCTCTCAGTCCTCCTAATCTCTAATCTCTCTGTCTCTCTCGAGTCCTCTCTCATTCAGTCCTCATAATCGAGTCTCTCAGGGGTATTTACCTCTCTTTCAGTCCTCTAATCAGTCTCTCTCTCTCTCTCTGTCCCTCCTAAATCAGTCTCGCCATCCTCTCCTCTCTCTCTCTCATTCCTTCTCATCGGTCGAGTCTCTCATTAGTCTTCTTCTCGGGAAGAAGGCAGTCCTCAACAAAAAAATTCAGTCTTCATTCTCTCTCGTCCGTCTCTCAGTCCTCCTAATCAGTCTCTCTCTCTCTCTCTTTCAGTCCTCCTAATCAGTCTCACATTCTCTCTCTCTGTCCTCATAATCACTCTCTCTCTCAGTACGGTCCTCTATTCTCAGTAATCAGTCTCTAGCAGTCTGATCTCTCTTTCCGATGTCCTCCTAATGCAGTCCTTCTCTCTCTAGGGCTCTCTTCCTCCTAATCCGCTCTCGCATTCTCTCTCTACTCTCAGTCCTCACTAATCAGTCTCAACATTCTCTCTCTCCTCAGTTCTCCTAATCGTATTAGTCTCTCATTTCTCATCTTGTCTCCAGTCCTTCTAATAGGTCTCTCTCTCAGTACCTCGCTACCATCATCTTCACAGCTCTCTCTCTCAACCGTCTGTCTTATAATCTGTTCTCTCTCGACATTACTCTACTCTCTGTCCTCATCAATCCACTTCTCTCGTCTACAGTCCTTCATTATCAGGTCTCTCATTTCTTCTCTCGTCTGTCCCTCATACTCCTTCTCGATCTCTCCGTCATCGTCTCTCCTAAATCAGTCTCGGCATTCTACTTCTCTCTCTCAGTTTCCTCCTAATCAGTCTCTCACATTCTCTCTCATCTTCAGTCCTCATTATCAGTCTCCTCATTCTCGTCTCTCATTCTGCAGTCTCTCATAATAGCATCTCATTCTCTCTCTCTCAGTCCTCCTAATCAGTCTCTCATTCTCTCTCTCTCAGTCCTCCTAATCAGTCTCTCATTCTCTCTCTCTCAGTCCTCCTAATCAGTCTCTCATTCTCTCTCTCTCAGTCCTCCTAATCAGTCTCTCATTCTCTCTCTCTCAGTCCTCCTAATCAGTCTCTCTCTCTCTCTTTCAGTCCTCCTAATCAGTCTCTCTCTCTCTCTCTTGTCGTGTCCTCGCTAATCTAGCTCGCCATTACTCTCCTCGTGCAGTCCTCATCATCCCTCTCCATCTCTTCAGTCCTCCTAATCAGTCTCGCATTCTCTCTCTCTGTCCTCATAATCACTCTCTCTCTCAGTCCTCCTAATCAGTCTCGCATTCTCCCTCTCAGTCCTCCTAATCAGTCTCTCATTCTCTCTCTCTCAACCTCTGTCCTTATAATCAGTCTCTCTCTCAGTCCTCCTAATTAGTCTCTCTCTCTCTCTCTCTCTTTACCTCTCTGTTCTCCATAGCATTTTCTCTCATTCTCTCCCTACCTCTCTGTCTTCCTAATCAGTCTCTCTCTCTCCCTACCTCTCTGTCTTCCTAATCAGTCTCTCTCTCTCTACCTCTCTGTCTTCCTAATCAGTCTCTCTCTCTCTACCTCTCTGTCCTCCTAATCAGTCTCTCTCTCTCTACCTCTCTCTCTACCTCTCTGTCCTCCTAATCAGTCTCTCTCTCTCTACCTCTCTCTCTACCTCTCTGTCCTCCTAATCAGTCTCTCTCTCTCTACCTCTCTCTCTACCTCTCTGTCCTCCTAATCAGTCTCTCTCTCTCTACCTCTCTCTCTACCTCTCTGTCCTCCTAATCAGTCTCTCTCTCTCTCTCTCTCTCTACCTCTCTGTCCTCCTAATCAGTCTCTCTCTCTCTCTGCCTCTCTGTCCTCCTAATCAGTCTCTCTCTCTCTCTCTCTCTCTCTCTCTCTCCCTCTCTGTCCTCCTAATCAGTCTCTCTCTCTCTGCCTCTCTGTCCTCCTAATCAGTCTCTCTCATTCTCGCTCTCTCTCTACCTCTCGGACTTTCCTATGCGTGTACATGGACTCCATGTCTTTCTTTTCCTTCATACACCTGTTTTTCTGTAAAGCTGCTTTGAGGCAAGGGACAGATCGAGAGGGGATTATACAGCTGTGATCTCCATCCATTCAGTATCCTTACACAACTTCAAAAACTTCCCAAGTTTCATAATGAAAGTTATGTCGTGTGCCTCATCCGTCATTTCCAAAATCAGTGCAGCACTTCATGCTTAACAGTCACAAGGCATTGGAGTGAATTAGCTACTGCATGTTTTACAACGAGCTGACCTGGGCAGGGCTTCCTGAACACATCTTAGCACAGAAATGATTCTGAAATGGTGGAGCGAGCATCACAGTGACCACTCTCTCTACCGCTCCCTACCACAAGGTGCCCTTCAGAAGTTGGGCCTCGGATCCTCTGGTGTTTCTTCTGAAATCCAGGATATTAAAAAGGAGTTTATGCCCCCTTTGCTGCAGTAACAGCCTCCTGTCTTCTGGGAAGGCTTTACAGTAGATGCTGGAACATTGCTATGAGGATTTGATTAAACATCAGTGAGGTCAGGTACTGATGTTGGATGATTCGTCCACCATCATGCCAGAGAATGCAGCTGACTTACTGCTGTAACCAATGCTTGCCACTGGACCCGCCCTGGACTTAATGTGGGTGGGAACGCTGATGTATCAAGGAGTCTGTAAACCAATCCAGTGAGTCACTAAGGCGGACATCACAGTAGGGGTGCGGTGGGATGGGGCACTTGTCGTCATTAGGCATCCAACTAAGCATCAAGTTTCTGGATGTGGGCCACATCAGTGTTTAGACACTCTTCCATCAAAGAATTGGTCAGTTGGGCCAGATTTGGTGGAGGTCTTCCCTGGCACAATTCCGAGGAGAATTCCCTGTAGACTGGGATTGTATCCACTGCTGGTAGACCCGTATGACCGTACGCTTCCATACACCTGCAGATTCAGCTACTTCCTTCACACTTATGGTCTGTTTTGGCACACGTCCCACAGTGCAACGTGTCACTCCTTTTAGCCAATCATTAACATCTGCTCTGGAGCATTTTCCACACATGGAACGAGACATTCCCTGCACTGTAGCACCTCTTCCCAATCTTCAAGGTGGTTTAGGGAAGACGTGGTACAGGTAGTAAGTCACAATGATGAGTGTAGGGAGCACTCTGTCGTCCTATTGGTCAATCTC
>JAMWET010001562.1:0-36462 GCA_024036415.1 Prochilodus magdalenae
TGCAGCACATTGACCAGTGGTGGGCGGATGGGTGGGACAAACTTGTGACAAGGTCCCGGTTTGATCCCTGACTCACAGTAACGACTGGGTGCCCGTACAAGGCACAAGACCCACTGCTTCCCCCAGCCTGTGGATTTGGGCGCCCACCGCTCCGGTGAAGTGTGCCCCCAGTGGTGTTTCACTAGTGAGTGTTTTGTGGGTGTTTTCCTTCTGGATGGTTCATGCGGAGACTAAATGCCTCCCACGTGGATCACAAGGTATTAAAATCTAAAGCTAGTGCTAAGCTCAAGCTAGCCTTAGCCGTGTGTGCGGCTGCTCTGTCCGCTATGGATAATAATTACACGTAGCTTCCAACCACCTGTCTGGGCGGATCTTTACCACCCCCTGGTTGGTCACGTACCAAAGTCGACATGGTCATTACTCCATAATGTCTCATGGAATATGAAGTTTAATAAACTTAACCAACAAAATATCACTCACACCTCATCTAATAGAGTGTACATACCTCAATGAATACGATACCAGCTTTATCCCATTTGGCATGACTGACAGTTTCGGACTGTTTTCCACATTAACTAGTTCAGCCATCTTGCCTTCAAAAATTGTGCAGCGGATTTTGTGATGCCTTCCCTGGCACAATACCGAGGTATGAGTTTCCTGTAGACTCCTCCATACATTTCCTGCCAGATTCCGCTTCCTTTCCTTCCTTCCACACTATGGGTCTTTGATGTCTATCTGGCTGCTGGATCCATTTTCGCCACACATGGATAGCGATGACTTCACACGCGCAACTGTAAGTCAGCGACTTCTTGCTTCGAATTCGATGGAATCCCATGCCAGCTCCGTTCCCTGCCAGAGCTATTTTAAAGGCCCCCAGAATCCTCAAGCTTGAGCATCGCTGGTGCGGAGGTCTGAGTGGATGACTCACGCACCTGGGTATTTTGTCCCGTGAAGCTATATGGACGTACCAGCGATTGATTATCTTAGTATGGCCAGTTAATACGATCCTTAATCCCAATGTTGTTTCACTGTAGTCTAAGCCCCCAAGCCACATTGTTGTTTGTTGAGACTGTATGTACCTGAATTTTGCCTAATTCGAGGTATGATGAAATGAGTATTTATCCTGGTTTGCGCTAGAGCGCACGCCCCTAACGTCGCAACCAGTGACTTGACTAGTACTGAGGTTTGGACGGTTGGGAGTATATGCCCTCATTCGAATAACGTCCGAAATATTTCGTTTACATTTCGAAAATGTATTTCTGTGAATGCCGCAGGTGTGTAGACCAAATAACTGCTATTTGAAGGCATATAGATTAGTTCTTGCTATTGTTCCCTCAATAGACCAGCTTGTTAACTCAGCCGATTGTCTCGCCGCGACATTGTTAAGCAAACAAATCAGACGAGAGAAGAGAGAGTAGGAAGGAGAGAGAGAGAGAGAGAGAGAGAGAGAGAGAGGGGAGAGAAGACACCTATTGTCTTTGTGTCTTCATCTCTACACAATGAGTGTCGAAATAACTTTTTCCCAGCGCCTTTAGAAGCGCCTTATTTTCCAAGCGCCTTTATAAGGCTGAGGATTTTCCAAAGTGAAGAAGCTTATATACAGTCTAATGATGCTTTCTGAATCAGTAATGGATGGCCTATGCATCCATAACTCAAATAAAATGAGATATAATATATGATATGATGGTTTAAACCATAAGAACCATTGGGAACCCAGAAGAGCTTGTGTTAATGTAAACAGAAAGCACATGATCCATTAAAAACAAAACCTCTCCCATGCTTTTTAGTATATAGCATATACTGACCTATCAGACATCAGTAACTATGGCTATAGTAAAGTCTATAACACAAAATTGTCTGAGGTATCATCATGTTTCTTATAACCTGATGATGAGTCTTGGTTTACTCCACCTGCTGCACTGCTTGCTTACTCTCCCATGAGTAGCCAGTCTCTCACTCACTCTTACTCATCCTCTAACCTGCTTAAGTGTTCTGGATCTCAAGGGGTTGCTGTATCTGGGGCTCTCAAATGGCAGAGGCCAGGATACACCCTGGTGAATCACAGGGCAGACATGCACATTTACTCACACCTATAGGGCAACTTAACATCTCCAGGTCACTTGACTGCACATCTTTGGACCATGGGAGCACCCAAAGGAACCCACATGGACATGGGGAGCACATGCAAACTCCCACTCTGGATGGGAATCGAACCCAGAGCCTTCTTGCTATAAGGAGACAGGATTAACCACTATGCCATCATGCTGCCCAAGCTGCCTGTCCAATCAATCAATCAATGTCCAACCACAAACTTCTTCTACCTGTGAGTGTGATGTCACACAGGTAGATGTAGATAGATGTAGAGTCAAAGTCAAGACCAAGGCCTTTAGCAATCGAGTCAGACTGGCCAAGAGAAAAACCAAGACCAGATTATATTCTATGGAACTGAATTAAATCAGCTAAGAGATGATACCCAGATTAGCCACTGTGGAACCAATCAGTAAGATCCTAAATCGACAGGTTTCATTTATGTATGACCGTGGTTTCCAACCTGTGTGCTGTTAAGGCTAAGTACAGGGCTGAAACAGCTCCATGCGTTTCTCTGTGCTAGCTAGCATTGTCGTGCTAGCAGCTGCTCACAGTATATCCACTACTTCAGACTAGATGACACCACCGGTATGTGCTCCCCTGACTGCAGGGCTTAAGGGCGCTTGGTAGCACTTATCAAACTATGTCTGATAATAACCTGCTATTATCATGGATCCAATCCTGACTGGTCACTGACTCACTCGTTTATGCTAGCAGGGAGCCTCAGAAGTCTTCTGTGACATCGTCGCACATTCCAGGCGAGGTGTTTTTGGGAAAGGGGGGATGAATGGATGAAAGGAAGAAGTGGCAGAGAAGGAGATGAGATGGATGAGACAACCACAGATGTGACATTGCTTTTTATTTATGGCCCTCTCAGAGCTACAGATCATGGGTAGAAAAAAAGAGGAGTCACCCCGTTCACCCCTGTTCTTCTTTCGTTTTTTTTTTTTTTTGGAGAGGTGCCATGATACACCCACTGTCACAGTCTGTCACAGTCGCACGCTCGGGCTAATGCGAAGAGACAAGGCGCTTCACTGATATACACACCGGGTCATTTTCGGCCTGGGCCTGTATATGAGCTATATGTGGCTCATGCTTCGTGGCCAGAGGGCTCGCTTGGGTCACACCAGCGCAGACGCAATACACACTGTCGCCGTCCAAGGCAACCTGACAGCCATAACTCACCCGTACAGGGGGCCGCAGGGTTCCTGTGGCGACAAACCTCATTATGTAACGCCAAGGATCCTGGAGGCCCCCAGACATCCTCGCTGGCCTCCAGATGCTTGTCGCGCCATTGCTGTTTGTTTTATGGCTCTCCGTGCACTGCTTGACCTTTAAGGACGATAGGTGGACCAAAGTGGTGGCGTTTGCGCTGGAGGTCCGGAGAACGAGGTCTGGGAGGTTCCTTTAGGGCCATGTTTGAGGCCCTCATACGTGTCAAGCCAGGCTTTTTAACCCCTTAGGCTCCAGGTTTGTTAGTCAAGCTTCTAAACTATAATTCAGTAAGTACTTTTGGAATCAGAACTTAGAACCATTTGCCGATTGTGTTTGCCTATCCATGAATGTGAAACACCCACATACGCTTAAGCACACTTGCACCCGAGTCTCCAGGGAGATGTTGGGGATTAGGTGCCTCGCTCTAGAGCACTTCAGTCATGTCCTGTCGGTCCTGGGAATCAACCAGGTACTCCTCTGGTCATGTGGCTGGTTTCCTTAACTTCAGCCCATGACTGCGGTGCTACACCTTTAGCAAAGTAACACCCAACATGGGGCTCAGACTCACAACTTCCTCTGGAGGAAGAGCCAGACAACAGTGGCTATCATTCTCTGCTCTGGATTAGACTGCTTGCACACCGAGGAATTTGTGTACCCCATTTAACGCATCCATGAAGTGAAACACCCATATACACACACTCTAGTGAACACACACTAGAGGGCAGTAAGCACAATGGTGGGTAGCCCCATCCGTGGTGCTTGGGGAGCAGTTGCGGGTGCCTTCAGTTGTGTCTTGTTGGTTCAGGAAACTTAAACAGGCAGCTCTCCAGTCACAAGACTGGTTCTCTAGCTTCCAGCCCATGACTTCCCTCTATCCTATAGCCTATGACTACTCCCTCCAGCCCATGCCTGCCCCCTTCAGCCCATGCCTGCCCCCTCCAGCCTTATGAGCCTCATCAAGCTGTGTGCATTAGCCAGCACGCAAGAACATCTCGTTTACTGGCTACTAAAAGCTTCAAACTGAAGCTTCCAAAACTGATATGCCATGAAGTCTTATAACCCAGCTCCTGTGTCCTGTGTCCAATGTGCAGGTCACATGACTGCATGGCGCTGGCTGGCTAGATGGGTTTAGCTTTTATGGTCATCAGAAGATTGTTTTCATGACACTGATTAAAACTGTGGTATGTAAGTTGATATGTGGGGGCATGCAGAGCTTTGGGCTTCTGGCTATTGAGAAGATCAAAATGCTGTATGCTTCAGGCTTCCCGGCTTCTTCACTCTCCTGGACTCAGCTACCCAGAGGGCATCGCTCAATGACCCAGCCGTCCAACCTGATTCTAGGTCACCTGAGTTTTAGCTCCAGCTGTCACTGATTTACTCTCAGCATATAAGCCCCGCAGTAACACCGCCATGCCATGCCCATGGCAGTCATGGGCTGGAGGTGGCAGTTGTGGGCTGGAGGTTAGGGAACCAGCCTTGTGACTGGAGGGTCACCAGTTCGATTCCCTGAACCAGCAGTAATGACTGAGGTGCCCTTGAGCAAGGCACCTAACTCCCTGGGCGCCGTGGATAGGGCTGCCCACTGCTCCAGGTAAGTGTGCTCACTGCCCCCTAGTGTGTTTGTGGGTGTTTCACTTCACGGATGGGTTAAATGCAGAAATTTCCCCACTGTGGGATCAACAAGGGATTAAAAACTTAAATATTGCAAAGTTTTGCCGAAACCTAGTTGTGCAATCCTGAGCGTTCTATCTCCGTCTACCTACATTTACATTTATGGCATTTAGCTGAGGCCCTTATCCAAATTGACTTACTCGGTTAATCATATTACAGGTAGGCCAATGTGGTGTTAGGAGTCTTGCCCACGGACTCTTATTGGTGTAACACAGCATACTCACCCAGACCGGAAATCAAACCCCAGTCTCCAACATGTAGTGGTGGTTCCCTGGCAGGTCGTGGTGTTATCCACTAAGCTACACCAACCACCTACTTCCTGGTTTCGATCCCTTGTGTCTTCAACTACCACTTTTGCTTTCTCCCTTTCTGGCTCTGTACACTGTGTTCCCCTGGCTCTGACCCTACTTATGTTCCCTCTACTCTGTCTCTTGCCTGACCCTTCTAACTTGGTTTGTATAGCTGACTCCTATTTCCACTTCTGACCACTGCCTGCCTCTGACTTTGTCTTTCGCTTCCCCCTTGTATGTTGTTTTGTATTTTGCTGGTTTGTTAGACTGTCCGATTGTTTAATAACCCAACTCGCTGTTTAGCTCTGCTCACGTCTGTCCGAGTTATTTTTTCCTGACAAGGTAAAGTTGACATATTTCTTAATTGGCTCAATTTATTTATTTTCATCTTTTACAGTATAAAGCAAAATACCTGAGGCAAAGGTTTGGGCACCCACCAATATTTGGTAAGACCCACTTTTGGCAAGTAGGATAGCTTCTTGATGCTTTTCGTAGCTAGCTAAGAAACGTTTAGATCTTGTTTGTGGAACATGCCCTGTTTAAAACCTGTAGGAGTGTGGACACCAAATTTGAACACCACCTGAGTCCAACACATTTGATACCCGGCATCCAAACCAAAGACGAGCAGACAGATCCTGGCAGGTTCCGTTGGGTTCTGCCAGTCTGCCATGTGGATAGCCATTTAGACAGCAACTGACAAAATGACTACACTGTAGTTGTGGCCTCTTAGGACGAAGTATATATCAGACCGTCCCAGTAACTCTATGGATGAAGCCTCTGAACCCCAATCCTGCCCATTCAACCGATCGGTCACTGTGCTGTCTCAGTGTGTATGAGGCAGAGATACTTGGTGATGAGATTGATGGCCAGGACATGTGTTTTGGCAGTCTTTCGGACCCAAGGAGAGAAGAGTCTTGAACCGTGCACCCCAGTGCTCCCTCAGCTGCCTGTTCAGCATTCTTCCCACAACACGCACATGCTTGCATGCACATCTGCAGGTGCAAGACTTGGGTATGTGTCCATGTGTTCACGTCTGGACTGTATGCATGTGTGTGTGTGTGTCTGTGTGTGAGTGAGCATTTTAAAATGCATCAGGGGAACAAACTGCAATGGCAGGGCTTTTTGTTGGAGGCCCCTTGGGGCAGTAGACTCACATGAGTCAGCAGCCAGTCGGATTTACAGCACATTGATTAAATTAGCATTCGTTCCGAGACCTGAATATCAACCCATCTGACCAGGCCAACCCACCCCGCCGCCACACACCCCGCGTCTTTCAGCTTCTGTTGCACCAGGAACTGCCAAGCCGTCTATACGGTGCAAATCTCTGTCTGTGTCCGTCCCACCTCCACCACCCCCCACAACCATGAGCGGGAAATTATTTATTTCCCTGTGACAGGGAGCGAAAATTGACTCTGCGCCACGGCAAATAAAAAAAGCGGGGGACCTTAAGGAGACCAACGCCGCCAATGTATCTATCTCTTTTGTAGGTCAGTCCTGGAGACCAAGCCGAGGCTGAGATGATCAAATATCGACTCGCTGTGGCGAGAGGAAAAGCCCCGGCTCGGAAAGAAAAGCCCGGGGCTAAAGCCAGGCTCGACTGACCTGCTTCTCTTTTATGATATACGCTGGGCCAATTAGACGTTTTCTGCCCAATTAATTTGTCCACTGAAATGGGATCAATTAGGCAGGAGAAACAACGTAGTGCTGTTTCCTTGCTGTGGTGCCTTCTCGACAGCTTTTCTGTCTCTCCCTCTCTCTCTCTATCCCTCTTTCTTTCTCTCTTATGTGAAAAAGTAAACATCAGTCGCCTTCGCCACTTGTCCTAAAGCTGTATTGATTTATGAATATTTAATCAATTAATGAAATCCCTTTGAAGAGCTGGCCCATAGTATTCTGCCGGAGTCCTTATTTGGATAGGGCTTAAGAGCTTATTCCTGCAGAGGATACGTTGGCTTTGGCGAGTGGGGAAACATCGGCCCATCTGAAGAATCGTCAGAAGTGCAAAATTGACAGAAGAACTGGATGCATTGGGAATGACCGGACAATTGATCCGAGCCTACTTAACGCCATTGTTAAGAGGGATTCCGAATCTTCGTTGGTCAAATGAACAGTTTTACATTATTCATGTTCACACAAATATGCAATACAGCCATAATGAATGAACCAGCTCTGACGGCTAGCCCTGCCACTGATCTATGGGCTAATATATACAGATGAATTTTAGCATAGCCGTTTTAGGGTCATATAGACCAAACGCACCCAGATCGAAATGTCAGAAACTCCCAGGCTGGTATATAAATGGTATCAGTTGTGGTTTGTTTACTTGAGGGCACAGATACAGGGTACAGGCTCTAGACGGCCCAGACAGACCACCAGTAGACAGGACCGCCGACAAGCACAAGTAGCTCCCATAGTTTCCTCGTCCACCATCCAGACACTGGTGGCACATTAATTAAACACCCCTGTCTCTACCCGGACCATTTCCAGACGCTTAGCAGAGGGAGATTTGCCATCACGGTGCCCATCACATTACCGGCCCTAGACAGCCAGTCACCGTCACCTCCATTTGAAGTGGTGCTGTGAAAGAGAACCCTGGACTGCTACAGACTGGAACCGTAACGTCTTTAAGGACCGGTCCAGTTTGATGATGGGGTTTGAGATGGAGGCCTTGTGGTGAGCACTTCAGTCTTGCCTTTGCTGAGGAGTGACACCCTGACCCAGCTGCTGATGTGATGATCTGGGGAGCCTTTGCGTATGACCGTTGGTCGCTTCTAGTAGTGATACAAGGGACACTAACAGCTCAGCGATATTTACAGGACATCCTCCGGCCAAGTGTGTTACCTCTCATGGCGGGGCTTATACCTGCCATTTTCAGTAGGACAGAGCTCACACACACGACAAGGGCTGTCCAGTAATGTCTCTGCCAGATTGTAACACTTTCTTGGTCTGCCTGGTTGCCAGATTTATTGCCAATTGAGCGTTTATGGGACCAGCTGGGATGCCAGCTTTGGCAACTATGAGTGTGCAAGATCTACAGTCCCAGCTGCAACATCTGTGGGCAAATGTGCATGTATGCTGCCATGCCTAACCGTACCTCTATCTTTCTTTCATCCAAAGAACACAACATTCCTGTTCCTGTATTCCAAAATTTCCCGCATTCACAGGGCTGCAAATGTGACTGGTTGGCATGATGAACAGTCATGAGCATTCACACATCTGGACTGGCACACAAAATGCTCTGATTTAAGGGCGTTGGAAAATCTGTGGGGCCACCTGGAACAACCAGGAAGACATCCACCAAATCTGGACCAACTGACCAATTCTCTGATGCCAAAGTGTCTGAACATTGATGTGACCTACATCATGACACTTGTCCAGTACATGCCAAATCCAATCACATGCTCATGAAGGTATTACACACTGTACAGTAGTCACTGGGCAATATCTGGGCAATATCTATTGAACTACACATACCGAAGTAGTGTCTCTTAGTATGGTGTCAAGCTACCATGTTTGCTACTACAACAGTGTCTCGGTATGGAGTTGTAGAGGTTCTTAATGGTGTCCCGTGATAATCCATCCCATGCAGCTTGAATGTTCTCACACAGTTCCTGCAGATTGTGAGATGGAGTGACACCAGACGGCCCATCTTGTTGCTGACCATGGTGGCTGTTGGGATACAGCAATGAGGCCCATCCTTGCTTAGGTCACATGCCCTGCTGAGCATGAAACGTGAATCATTCGCATGTCTCACGATGTCAAACCCACCCACCAAGAAACTTCAAGACAGGTGTAAGGAATTGGGTATTGCTGCCTTATCTAAACATTCCCTGGCTAATCCACTGTTGATTTGGAAGTGGTGCAAAAGATCCCCGGGACCCACCATGTGGCCCCAAGCTGGGCTTTACAGATTACACATTACTACTGGGACAGGGACAGGGACAAAATTCCAAAGCGAAGCCCCTATAATTCCCTTATCGCTCAAATTAGCCTAATCGTCCCTCTCTTTCTTTCTGCGCCTGTCATCAAAAAATCCGTCCTCCCCAACTCAAAAGTTGATTGGAACTCCCAGAAGTGTGATTAAATAACATTTGAGCCATCGCTTCGTTCACAGCGGAGACGTCTCTCAGTGGGTACTCCATGCCGGACTTTTAAATGGATTACACTGTCATGACTGATTATCGTGATTCTCCTGATTCAGACTGTTTTGGTGCTGGATTTGCAAGTTTCTGCAAGCCAAGCGACTGTGTTTCTGCTGCACTTGTGCTTAATGCTCTAAACTGGCCACCAAAGCCCCATATCGCAGTGGTGAAAAAGAAAGGATAGTGGGGTTTTGGGGGGTGGGGTTGGGGCACGGCGCGTGTCGGAGAGTGAGGCATTGCAGTAGCGTGCCTCCCCCTGACAATGCGTATTGATTTCGACGTCTGCCGCAGATGAACCTCTCAGTATGAATCTTCACGGCCGGCCGAGGTGGTGCTCAGTGATCCCTAATGCTCACATAACGGTCCAGGGAAATGGATTTCAGATCAACGTTATGAGCGTGGCCGTCAATAAAGAACCTCATTTATGAATTCTGTTTTGTTTCTCAGCTCGGGCCATTTCTCCAGGTCATTCCGAGTCTAACCTGGCCACTGACTGATGGGTTTTTGGGTCGAGCTGCTTGTTTATTTATTTATTTATTTGCTTATTTATGTGTTTATTTGTCATCTCGATCTCCAGCCTGATTGCCTGGGGAAGGGTGGCTCAGCTGCCGAGGAGTGGGCATGAGTGGTGTGGATTTTGACAGTTGCGGAGACAGCTGCCAAAGGGACATATGTCGAGTAGATTCCAAAGACCGCTGTGATGACGTGCGAGGGCTTGGCCAAGCCCCGTGTATGTCCTGTCACACCTCGGGGCCACCAGGCCAACGACCCTGCTCCCAAAATGACCCCACTCGCCACTTCTGACACTGTAAGGGTATTGGCATTGCAGAAATATGTCATGGCATCTGCCTGGTGGGGCCACCACTGCCCAAGAAGTGCCCGAGCCTTGCAACACCAAACAGGCCTGGAAGACAACTCGTTGTAGTTTCATAACCGGTGTCCAAATTTATTCCTGCTGGGCGTATTGACTTGGCCCCCTTCCGTTCATATCTATCTTCTTAAATGCTCATCCTCTTAGCTAAGCATCAGCTCCTGTACCAGCCTTAAATCTATCGGGCTAATCGGGTCTCTGTGCATAGGCCCACATTTCTGGCAGGAGAGTGGACAGTGGACTAGATCTATTGGGCATTCTCTGCACCCGAACAAATCCCTGGTGTAATCTATTGCACCAGGTGTCTTGGGAGGGAATTTCTTCTGCGCTGGAAAAGTCTCGTCCATCATGCGGCGGGTGATAAGCAAAGTGGGCGTAACCGGGGCCCAAGCTCGGCGGTGCCTAGCAAGGCAGAGCCTGAAGCGCCATCGATCCCCTTGGCTCCTGATATTTATATCCTTCCTGTTGAAAAGTGAAGCAGAAAAGTCTTGTTGCCATCTCATGCAACCCGACAGCTTTTTTTTTTTTTTTATCTTCTTTTCCATGGGAATGCCATGGCTGGAATACAGACGGTTATGCAAATATGTCCGCTTAGTATGCGGGTGTCATAACGATGCAGTGAATATCAATCAGAGCCTCCGAGAGGGCAAAAAAAGGTGGAAGTGCTTCATTTTTGGGGGGGGGCAGGGAACGAGGTTCACAAAACATCACTCATGTTCTCACGGCTGGTAAAATGCCCTGGCCAGCGCAAGCACTGTGTCAATCACGTTAGCATGCTCCTCAAAGCTTGCACCTCAAAGATCGGAGGCAACGTCCCAGTGTTCCCTGTTTCTTGTCTCCTGACCTGATTCCATTCCATTCCCTTCCATTCCTCCTATCTCAGTCTCACCCTACCTTGGGTCTGTGATTCATCCCTGGCCAGATGCACTGTAATCTAGTTACTGCCATAACAACGTCCCAGAACGCGCCAGCTCTGCCCAATGTCAACAGTCCAAAGCGCTGCACCCCCCCAACCCCCAGCTCTGGTTATTGCCTCTGAGAGGTCCTCCTTCCTGACCCAGCCCATAACACAATTAAAAAGCCCACATTACAGTGAACGAAGGATAGCTTGATTCAATTAGGGCGGAGCTGATGAAGGCCAATGCTCTTCAGAAAAACATGCGCTTTTCCTCTTGTCACCTCTTTAGGTGGACGAGGAGGGGGGGTAAAGAAAGCAGGTGCGACAAAAAAAGGATGGTATGATGAGATCTGTTCATTACCCTGGAAATCCTTGGAATAAAAGGAATAGGAATGACTTGAATAGAGAGAAAGGTCAAGGGTGCACTGGGGTACGCCGCAAAGCTATGAAGGGCAGGGGTCAAGACTCCGGCTGTGCAAGAAGTTCACAGTCATTAGTTCATTTCAGGAGAGTGCCCCCTCAGAGAGTGCCTGGCCATCTGTATGTATAGAGGTTTCGGTCACCACGTTAGTCCAGTCGGAAATCCGTACTCTACGATCCCTTGGGCCGCCATATTGGCCAGATCACCTGGGAAGGAGGGAGGGAGGGATGAAATAAGATTCCGGATGCTGGTAGATGGAAAAAGAAAATCCATTTACTTGGAGTGGCCTGCAGGCTAGAGGCTGGACTCCACAGATGCTCCGTGGCTACTCGCAGAAAAAAGGAAAAAAGGAAAAAATGCCCTCGGGCAGGAAGCCAGCGTTCACACCGCTGTGGTGTTGACCTCAGCACTGTCCAGTTTATACGCACAGAAAGTGCCTCCCATCTTTTGGCTATTGCCTTATGATGGAGCCAGGAGCTTGTTTTTAAAACCTGGCCACCATAATCCATCACCTCCACCCCGGGACTAAATCCGGAAATGTGGGATCAACGGTTTTACTCATCAAGGAAGAAAGCACGTGTCATGGTACCCAAGGTATGCCTCCCCTCACCTTCTAAGCCCGTCTACACCCCCAGGGTGGTGCTACCGCAATGGAGACGGTCACAGTTTGGCACCATACCACAGTTGCATGACCCAGTCTTTCCATATTCTCCCCACCCCAAGGGAAGCAGAGCACCCTGATCCCTTTACGGAACAGAGGAAGGGCAAGGAGTTTGGAGGCCATGCCGATTCAGCTGCCTCCTTATTATCAGCCACTGCTGCTCAGGTGGAGGAGCTTTTCTTATCCCGGGTCCACCCAGGGGGAATGACTTTTGCGGCTGCAGCTGGAGACTCAGCTTCCATTTCTTTTCTTTACCAGCTGGCTGAAATGATCTCTCTCTCTCTCTCTTTCTCTATCTCTCTGATTCTCTCTCTCTCTCTTTCTCTCTCTCTCTCTGTCTTCCTACTCACCAGGCCACCACATCACAATCCAGGCATCAGCAGCAGCAGGCACAGCTGAATCAGAGCTTACCGGCTTCGCCACCTTGCACACCCGCCACCCCACTCCTCCCTTTCTCTCCTCCGGGGTGGGGGCTGGTGGGGTGGAGAAGGCTTGGAGGTGGAGGGCTTACGTTGGCAGGCTGACCAAATAAGATAAGGGAGTCAATGCACATGCTCATCAACAGTCAGAGCCCATCAAATATTCATGGGCCTTGACAGACCCTACAGTAAAATGGCCAATTTGCCTGGCTGTGGCTGGTGCACTAAAATTGGCGGATGGGCTCCAGCCTCCTGGATGTCCACAGGGGAGGGTGGAGGGTGGACGGGAGGGGTGGGAGGTGGGCAGGCAGCCTCAGGACCAGGCTGGTTTTATCCCTCTCCTTTCCTGTGGGTGACTGTGTTCTTGGTGAATGGTGTGGACAGAGACCATGTGTGCATGCTTAGAGGGAGGGGGCCAAGTGGGGGGGAGCAAGGAGCTCTTTGTCCACGCAAGGAGAGGAGGAGGTGATTTTGGAGAGAGAGGGAGGAAGGGAGAAAGGCGGTGAGGGGGAAGGATGGAGGACTGGGCAAAGTGCTGTGACAGAGGATATAGAAGAGGGATTAGGAGAGGGAATGGTCAGTGACAGAAGGCTTTAGCAGCATACTGATTTTGCAGGCAGTCAAACTTAAAGCCAAAAGCTGGTCACTAATGCACAAACACAATAGCTAGCGGGGGCCTCGTGTATGATGAAGGTACAGCAAATTCTCTGGCCTTAGGTATGCAAATCCCACCCAACAGCGTCTCTCTACACAGAGTCTGAACTCCACAGGGAAACTTTTCATCTAACTTGGCAATTCCATCAACCTTTACACTGTATATTCAAAAGTTTTGACACTGGACAAAATCCTAGCCACCTTCCATGGTAGTACATCCATAGATTGAGAGGAGGTGCTACAGTGCCATGGAAGTCTTATTCCATGTGTGGGAAATGGCTCCAGAGCAGATGTTAATGATTGGCTAAAAGGAGTGGCTCCATTTGGGCATGGCCAAAGACCATAGTGTGAAGCAAGTAGCTGAATCTGCAGGTGTATGAAAGTATACGGTCATAAGGGTCTACCTGTTACACAGGGACAGGACGAGGAGACGGGATGCAAGCACCAGTGTTTTAATGAAGAGTGACAATGACGACAAACCAAAGAAAAAACTAACAAACTGAGAAATACTGAACCAGATTACAAAAACAACCAACATGGAGATAAAACCAACAGACAAGGAGACAAAAAGACTGGTATGGAAACAAAACACCGCCAGGGGAACAAACGGCAAGCAAGAACAAAGGGCACAACATGGAGTATAAATCAACAAGGGCTAACAAAAGACACCTGGGAAGGGGCGGAGCCAGAAACAGGTGAGGGGCCTGACAAGAGGGCGGAGACAGGAGGAGCAAAAGACCAAAACAAACAGAAGCACATGGAACAGAGTGACAGACAGCACATGGACATGACAAGACAAACAGAGAGCCAGGTAAGACAGACAAACATGAACAGGACATGTTAGGCAGTAATGCTGAGTTAGATATAGTAGTGTTGAGTTAGAGGTAGTAGTGTTGAGTTAGAGGCAGTAGTGTCGAGTTAGAGGCAGTATTGTCGAGTTAGAGGCAGTAGTGTCGAGTTAGATATAGTAATGTTGAGTTAGATATAGTAGTGTTGAGGTAGAGGTAGTAGTGTTGAGTTAGAGGTAGTAGTGTTGAGGTAGAGGACAGTAAGTAGTCTCTGACAGGTTACGAAGCTGGCAGGAGTGTCGAAGTTAGATTATAATTCATGATGTTACGTTCAGATGACATAATTAGTGTTGTATTCTAGACGCTCGTGTAGTGTTGAGTTAGAGGCAGTAGTGTTGAGTTAGAGGCAGTAGTGTCGAGTTAGATATAGTAATGTTGAGTTAGAGGTAGTAATGTTGAGTTAGAGGCACTAGTGTTGAGGTAGAGGCAGTAGTGTGAAGGTAGAGGCAGCAGTGTTGAGGTACAGGTAGTAGTGTTAAGGTAGAGGTAGTAGTGCTGAGTTAGAGGCAGTAGTGTTGAGTTAGAGGCAGTTGTGCGATTAAGATATAGTATAGCTCTGAGTTTAGAGGTACGTACGAGTGTATGAATATTAGAGAGCATGTAGTGTATTGCGGTAAGCGGCAGTAGTGTGGAGGTAGAGGTAGTAGTGTTAAGGTTAGAGGTATAGTGTTGAGGCTGAATTAGAGACAGTAAGTTAGAGCAGTCAGTGTCGAGTTAGATATAAGTAATGTTGATTTAGAGGTGAGTTAATGTTGAGTTTAGAGGCACTAGTGTTTGAGGTAGAGGCAGTAGCTGTGTGCGTAGCGTGGTAAGTATATTGTATAGAGGTAGAGGTAGTAGTGTGTTCATGACGCTTAGAGGGACCAGTGTAGTCTGTCGAGGTTAGAAGGCAGCTATACTGATGAGGTTAGAGGCAGTTAGTGTCGAAGCTTAGATAGACAATAGTAATGTTGAGTTAGAGGTAGTAATGTTGAGTTAGAGGCACTAGTGTTGAGGTAGAGGCAGTAGTGTGGAGGTACAGGGAGTAGTGTTAAGGTAGAGGTAGTAGTGTTGAGTTAGAGGCAGTACTGTCGAGGTAGAGGCAGTAATGTTGAGTTAGATATAGTAGTGTTGAGTTAGAGGTAGTAGTGCTGAGTTAGAGGCAGTAGTGTTGAGTTAGAGGCAGTAGTGTTAGAGTTCGAAGCTCAGTAGTGTCGAGTTAGAGGCAGTAGTGTTTCTGAGGATAAGAGGCAGTAATGTCGTTGAGATTACGATATTAGTAAGTGTTGAGGTAGAGGCAGTAGCTAGTGAGTGGTCGAGTATAGATGGCAGTAGTGTCAAGTTAGAGGCAGTAGTGTCGAGTTAGATATAGTAATGTTGGCAGGAAGTGACACTACCAGCAGTGGCTAAAATCCCAGTCTACTGGGAATTCCCCTTGGAATTGTGCCAGGGAAGGTATCCAACACATCTCGTCCGTCTGTGCAATTCCTAGGTGGCGTACATCCAGGTGGTCCAGGGGGTCCAACAAATTGGATTTGCTAAAGAAGTGCTAAAGAAGAGACCACTTACTTTCAGGAACAGTCACATGGCTTGATAGTTTTAAAAACTGCTCTGGACTCAACACATGTTCTTAAATAAGGGAACCCGAGAAAGTTCAACCTGTGTGAGAAACAGTTAGCTCGTGATTTCACACTGTTATATCAGCCGCGTGGACATATCCAAAGCAAACCTCATCCTGCACTGGGTGACTCATGTTGGGTAGCCCCGTATTGAGACCAGGTCAGGTTGATTGAGCTGTAAATTGTCCTCTGCTCTGAAACAGAATTGCACAAGTACAGCCAAAGAGGTTGAGAACTGTCTGCATAAGTGCACCCAGGGCCCATCAGTATAACTCAGCCCGGGGCTCTCACGATAACTGAGCCAGGAGCTCCTCCATCCTCCCAGTGCAGGTGCACATCACAGCCACTACAACCCAGCAGAGAGCTGTGCTCCGGCGCAGGCTAAGAGTGATAAATGGTTGCGCTGCATAGTTTTGCATTGATGCGATGTGTACTGTGTTTCTGTAAGCCATTCTCCAGTCTTCAGGATGCTTTCCTCTGCCAGGAGAGAGCACGAGGAGAAGGAGGTGGGGGTGTGTGGGGGGGGGTTTGAGTTAATACATTAGCAGGGCTGAAGTAATCCACCGGAGTGTTCATAAAATAAGTGCTCGTAAAACACCCTGCTGTCAGGCCAGAGCGGCTCCTCGCACGGGGCACCGAATACCGAAGCCGCAGTGGCAGGGGCAATGAGGGCGAAGTGTGGTCAGCACACACACACACACGCACACACAGCATGCACTCAAGCTACGGATGTGTGGCAGAGGCAGCCATAGACACAATGGAGGCTGGGAAAATTAGGTCACCTCGATGGAGAGAGTAATTGGCAATACCGGAGGAGACAACGCGCCGTCGGACAAGCGGCGACTCCGCAGGAGATCGGCAGAGGGGGGAACTCCAGAGACTAAATCACACGCACACATAGACAGAGAGGTGCTGAATTCTCCCCTGGGCCATGAGATGCACACATACAAAGAGAGAGAGAGAGAGAGAGAGAGAGAGAGAGAGAGAGAGAGAGAGAGACATAGAGACAGAGACAGAGACAGAGAGAGAGAGAGAGAGAGAGAGAGAGAGAGAGAGAGAGAGAAAGAGATATGAGATGAGAGAGTAGACAGAGTACATGAGAGAGACAATAGAGAGAGAGAGAGAAGAGATGAGACAGAGAGAGAAAGTAGAGATAGAGTAGTAGAGACGATGAGAGAAGAGAGAGAGAGAAAAGAGTCAGCATGACAGAGACAGAGAGTGACAGAGAGAGAGAGACAGAGACAGAGACAGAGAGAGTGAGAGAGAGAGAGAGAGAGAGAGAGAGAGAGAGAGAGAGAGAGAGAGACATAGAGACAGAGAGAGAAATAGAGAGAGAGAGAGAGAGAGAGACAGAGAGAGAGAAAGAGGCAGTGACAGAGAAAGACAGTGACAGAGAGAGACGAGAGAGAGAGAATAGAGAGAGACAGAGAGAGCCAGTGACAGAGAGTAAGGAGAGAGAGGAGAGAGCGAGAGAGAGAGAGAGAGAGAGAGAGTGTGAGCAGAGAGAGAGAGACATAGAGACACGAGGAGATAGGTCAGAAGAGTACAGACAGAGAGAGACAGAGATAATAGAAGAATAGAGAGAGATCATGGAGAGAGAAAGAGAGAGAGAGAGTAGAGAGACAATAGATGCAGTGAAATAGAGAGTCTGGAGAGAGAGCACGATGGAGAGAGAGCTCTGTGAGTGGAGAGAGAGAGAGATGAGATAGAGCGAGAGAGAGAGGAGAGTAGAATATGCTGAGAGAGATTAGATAGAGAGAGAGAGAGAGAGAGAGAGAGAAAGTAGCGAGAGAGGAGAGAGAGAAGAGAGAGAAGAGAAGCAGAGAAGAGAGAGGAGAGAGAGAGTCAGAATAACCACACCACTCCACGTGGGACAGACAATGAGCTAGCTGGAAAAAGGAGTGGAGAGATAGAGTAGGACAAAATGCAGACACAAGAGGGGAATTGATGATCTCGACAGTGGAAGGGTCAGAGTCGGACATAAGTGGCCACATCTCACAGCCAGGCTTGACAAAGCAAAGCAGTCAACCTTTGTTACATGGGAATTGGATCATTCCGTTAAAGGACTTTGGTCATTTTCCACCCTGTGGGAAAAACTGTGAGCACAAGGGGTACAAACGCTGGGACTGAGGTGGGCATCTTCAGTACCTTTAATTAGGAACCATGATTGCATCATCTTCTGTTGAACCCAAAGGGAATCAACAGCTGCGTGCTCGGCCGCGTCCCACCTCCACCCCTACCACTAAATCAGCATGGGATGGATTATTGTGGGACACTATTAGGAATCTCTACAACTCCGTGCTGAGGCGTCTGGCATTTGGCATTAGCACCATACTGAGAGACAGACTTCTGTATGTGTAGCTCAATGAATATTGATCATATCAGTCTAAAGTGATGATCATCTATTGTTCCTGGTAACCTTCATCTTCCTTCCCAACAGCACTGCAATACCACACCTCCTTCTGGGTGCAGCTATTGTTTTGATTACAACCGTAGATTTTAAATAATGAGATTTTAAAAAATCCACAAAACAAAAGCAAAGGATAGTAGGTTCTTCAGCACGAACCGTTATGACATCTGTGGGACTGTTGTCGTATGTAGCGATGATGAGATACGAGACACATGACAGTGCTGACACCGTGCTGGAGAACCTCTTCTTCACCTTCTGCTCTCCAGTAGCTGATCCATGCTCGCTGTCTGGATATAAACAAACATCTGGAATAGCAGCCCAGACACTCGCAGGTACTCTACACCCTCCGCCATCTTGGTACTACTGCTTACTACCGCTGGGCACCACCCTCTGTTAACAGTGATGACATCTTTGACATTCCTCGATTCCAATCAAACCCAGACTGGATCCCTGGCTAGTACCACGGTTCTGTAATGAGCAAAATACGCCCAGCATTTATGGGCAGACAAAGAAACAGACAGACGGGCGGGCGGGCTGGTCATGCAGCTTTGCAGGCGGACTCATTGCATTCAGACAGCTATACAGGCACCAGTCCAGTGCTTACACCCTTCTTGAGAACCTCTTCTTCCCATCTTCTCGGCTGTCTCGCAGTATTTTTGACTCCATGCTGGCAAACCCCTGTGAATAGGCAGCCCAGAGTCACTCCTCAGGTACTCTATAATAACCCTCAACGCCATCTTTGGTACATACTACTGCTTACTACCTCTGTGCCTTGCACTGTCCCTCTGGTTAATAGTATGACGGTTTTCTTTGGACATTCGCATCGGTTCCAATCATAGGCAGGTAATGACGTTTTCTTTGACATTCCTCGATTCCAATCATAGGCAGACTGGATCCCTGGCTAGTACCACGGTTCTGTAATGAGCAAAATACGCCCAGCATTTATGGGCAGACAAAGAAACAGACAGACGGGCGGGCGGGCAGGCAGACGGGCAGGCAGACAGACAGGCAGACGGGGCAGGCAGACAGCTAGACAGGCACAGGCCAGTGCTGACACCCTGCTGGAGAACCTCTTCTTCATCTTCTGCTCTCCAGTAGTTGATCCATGCTGGCAAACACCTGGAATAGCAGCCCAGACACTCGCAGGTACTCTATACCCTCCGCCATCTTGGTACTACTGCTTACTACCGCTGGGCACCGCCCTCTGTTAACAGTGATGACATATTCTTTGACATTCCTCGATTCCAATCAAAGGCAGACTGGATCCGTGGCTAGTACCACGGTTCTGCAAAGCCTGAACGGAAGCAGTTCAAGAACCTTTGGTTGAAGAGGAAGAAGGCAGGATTACATTGTAGGGGGCTATCATTTACCCTGTATCGTTCCTTTTCTTGGTTGACGGTGTATTTTGTGAGTCTCCCTGCCGTCACCCACCCCCGTTCCTGCTTGCTGCGTAAAGCGATAAAAAGTTCATCACCAAAAGGACGTAAGTGACTAGAGAAAGGAATTACACATCAGCCTGGTGTTGGCGGGGCGGGGGGGGGGCGTTTGGGGAAAGGCCATGGAAACATAAAGAGCGCAATTTAAAATCTTTGCCTTCACTAAAGAGACATAAAAGAACAGAATGTAGTCAGAACACATGGGGCTCACAAGCCGGGGCCCCTCTGAAAGATTTATATGACATGTTACGGCTTCATTCCCATTAAAGAGGAAAACACACCAAATCAACAGCGCTGAATGATTTATGAATGTGGCCTTGCACGTGTGTATCTGTGCCTGTCTAGCTGCCTGCCTGCCTTGTCTGCCTGCCTGCCCGCCCGCCCGTCTGTCTGTTTCTTTGTCTGCCCATAAATGCTGGGCGTATTTTGCTCATGCGGTAAGGCCGAGGTGACGCTGACGCCGGCGAACGCGGTTTTATTAAGTTGACATAGCCGTCGTATATTAAAGGACACCCACGTAAGGCGTGTTCTGTGCACACCTGTGACCGCTCCATCAAACACGTGGCATATAGCGGCTCACATTTAATGGAAGGTCAGGCTTTAATGAAATATCACGCATGGAGATTTCTGCATATGACTACAAACAAGGTACAACACGGCGCTCACGAAACATGGACGAGTGCATCTAAGCCGTAGCAATGGGAAGCCTCGGACCACCCCACTTAAAAGGCACCCCCCTATAGATTTCTATTCTCTGATGACAAAGACGTTAATGCAAACGGTTCACGATGTGCAAAGACTTCCGTGCTCACAGCTTCAACTACCAACCAACAAGGCTCTCCGGAGAACACCTGCAGCAAGTGTTTGCATGGCCGCAAGCCGCCATGGCTCATGTAAAACACATGTAAAGGTGCCTGTTCAACATGTAATCAGCGTGTATCACAGTATTAGCCTGGTCTTTTGGTTTTCCCAGGTTAGCAGAGCTGCTAGCCACAGTAGGCTACCCCTAGTTAGCAAGTAGGGTAACACGTGCAGGTGCATGGGTTCCATAAGCATTACCCAGGTATCCATGCTACCTAACAGTCTAAGCTGTCTTATTATTTTGGGTAGCATTACGGTAAGTTAAAGAGCAAGCTCATCTAGATTACACTGGAATGCCAAACAGGTTCTAGATATGAATCCCTATACAATCTCAGGGTTATTACATACACAGGGTTATTATTTAGTAACTACATGAACACAGTAAAGAGATTTGTTGCTATGTTATGTAGGTGTTAAGTAAAACTTTGGACCTGTTGGTGGTTCCTGGTCATTTAAGGGGTTAATACAATGTCCAAGGTGCTGGGCAAAGTGATGGTAAGTACCTAGACTAGTGTAACGAAATCACAATGAATCGACTAACAGGATCTAGATAATATGCTGATGAAGGATGGTGTGAAATGTCTTTTCAAAATTTTAAAGTCACCTTACGTTTAAGGTGGTAGTAACTTCAGGCTCCTACAGATGGCGCTGCTTGAGGAAGATGGGTCTATAGATACATGTGGGTGTGAGTGACGGTATCCATAGATTGAGATGAGGTGCTACAGTGCAGGGGATGTCTTGTTCCATGTGTGGTAAATGGCTCCAGAGCAGATGTTAATGATTGGCTATAAGGAGTGACTGCATTTGGGCGTGGCCAAAGACCATAGTGTGAAGAAAGTAGCTGAATCTGCAGGTGTATGGAAGCGTACGGTCATACGGGTCTACCAGCAGTGGCTAAAATCCCAGTCTACAGGGAATTCTCTGAGGAATTGTGCCAGGGAAGGCATCCACCAAACCTGGCCCAACTGAGCAATTCTTGGACACAAGAGTGTCTGAACATTGATGTGGCCTACATCCAGAAACTTGTTCAGTCCATGCCCAATTCAATCACATGCTTGAGACGGTAAGACACTGACTAATTAGCGTTCACTGGCCAAGTTGTGCTGTATGATTTCATATATAGCCAGTATATCTTTTTCCGATATTTCCCTTCTATGGATTTACCAATATGTTAGTTGGTGATCATCATTCTCACTATACTGATGCTTCTGGGTCTTGCTAGCTGGCTCTGCTAACCTGTAACTAGCCTCCCTCCAAGCAAAATTCTACCTACGCCACAGGTGCATGTGAATTTGTAGAGGAATATATCATGCTTAGAAAAGAAATATATTGTCTCTTATTAGAGCTCATAATGAAATCATAGGGAAGGCAGAATGGTCCCTCACTCTCAGGGTCAATACATCCTGAAAGTCTGCCATTATTTCACTATAAGTCACCGGCAGACTATCCATTACCCATAAATGTTTGCGCGGGCAATTGTGCGTCCATCACACCTACATCTGCTTTACAGCAGCCTGGGCCAGCATTAATTAAGGTATTGAGAGAGTGTCATTAACACGGTAATAACTCAACAGGCTAAAAGACTGCGCCGCAAATGGCCGCGCCTCATTACCCTCATATTTCATTGCTTAACAAACACGTAATTGAGTGCATATGTATTCGCCCATTGATGGGCCCATTTGCAGTTTCCCCGGAAAGCCGTTCTCCATTCTCGGGCTCACAGAGTAGAGACGCAATGACAGCGGGCAAACATTAGCGGACCGTTCATCAAGCCGCTAACATCCTTTTAAGAATTCCCTCTAAAACAGATCCATCATTATTGAATTCGGCCCCGACGCCGATTTGTAAGCATGTTATTGCATGTTTGATGTGAGTAAACATACAATTATGCCGTAATATCTGCCAAGGTTTCTGGGTCTCTTGTTTTCCTGGGCTAATTGTCTGCACAGGGAGTTGTGAATCCAGTGGAAAGAGCTGCCAAATGGCCCTATGGCCCTGACAGCCGTTCCCCATTTAAAAACACATTTCCGCGTATGCGTGCGGATGTGTATAGGGGCGAACCCTGGTACGTTTGGACCCGGCGCAGCGCCTTTCAGTGTTTATTTGGCCTCCATTATCTTTTATTTGCAGGCTGATGTCTTCTCTTGGCAACAGTGGAGCGAGCGGTAATTCAGCATCACAGGGTGTGTGAGGCAATGTAACAAGCCACAGAGTCTACATGTGTGAATGTAGGAAACGTATTAAAGCGTATTACAGTCATATGTGTTTGAGCTCAAGAGATTTCAGAATTTCATATGAATATGAATTTTGGAGGTGTGGGGTTGCAGTGCTGTTGGGAAGGAAGGTTAAAGGTTACCAGGAACAATACATGATGATGAATTCAGACTGATATGGGGAATATTTATTGAGCTACACATACAGAGGTAGCGTCGCTCAGTATGGCGTTAGGCCGCCAGGTTTGCTAACCCAACATGCCAGACCTCTCGGCATGGAGTTGTAGAGGTTCCTAATGGTGTCCTGTGATAATCCATCCCATGCATCTTGAATACTCTCACACAGTTCCTGCAGATTATGCAGTAGGTGTGGAGGTAGAGTGGCACCAGGCCTTCTACCATTGACCATGGAGCCTCCACACACTCATTCGTTGGCCTGGTGTCACTCCACCTCCACCCCCTCCACCCCCATCTGCAGGAACTGTGTGAGAACGTTTAAGCTGCATGGGATGGACTATCACAGGACACCATTACAGCTCCATACCGAGACGTCTGGTATGGTGCGTTACCAAACATGGTGTTAACCTGAGAGACACTACTTCTGTATGTGTAGCTCAATAAATATTGCCCATATGAATAAAAATGTATCATTGTTTATTGTTCCTGGTAGTCTTTATCTTCCTTCCCAATAGCACTGCAATCCCACACTTCCTTCTGGGTGCAGCTATCAACATGTACTGCCCTATACGTTTATATAATAGACTAGGTTTATATAATATAGGCTTAGAATTTTGCCCAGACCGTATATTTAAAAAATAAAGTAATGCAAGCCTTACAAGTGGACATAAATGAACATTTGAGCAGATACTGACAGCAGAAGACAGCAGACGAGAAAGAGAGAGAGATGGGAAGGGGAGGGGGGGTGGAGTTAGAGGGAAAAGGGGATCCAAGGACATCCGTGGATTGCAGTCTCCTTCTCAATGGCCCAAAACACAGCTTTTAAGATGTGCAAATGACCGTCAAAAAGAAGCATTTGACAACGTGTTATTACATCTCAGCATAAGATAACACAGTACTGAGAGAGAGAGAGGGAGAGAGAGAGAGAGAGAGAGAGGCAGAATACACAAAACTAAAGACGAGTTGACAGTGAGATTGAGTGACTTTGCTGGTGAGGAGACAGACAGATGCACTTGGCACAGACATTTAGCACTTTATGGTAATACCAAAGACGATGAGAGCTATGTGGTGACACTAAGGACAGTCAGAGCATTATGAAAAATACTAAGAACTGTTCCAGCTGGAGGATTATGGGAAAACTAAAGACAGTAAGGACGATATGGTAACACCACTGACAGTAGGAGCATTATGGAGACAAACTATGTGACACTAAGGACATATCAGTCATGTGATGTTGCTATGGGTAAGCAACAAGGTCCTTCTAAAGACAGTCAGAGATTTTAAGTAGCATTAGGAACAGTTGGAAAACGATGGTGATACCAAATACAATAAAAGCTATATGGTGATACTAAGGACAATCTATATCATTTTACTAAGGACTGTTGCAGCTGTGTTATGACATTAAGAACTGCCATATGGTGACACTAAATAGAGATACTAATGACTAATGAATGAGGAAGGACAATCAGTGCTACATGATGATACTAAAGACAGTCAGAGCTATTTGGTCCCTATATGGGCAGTTAGAACTAGAGTAAAATCTATACGGTGACACTTTGGAAATTTGGTGATACTAAAGACAATTTGCACTAAATGGTCACACAATGGAAAGGCAGAGCTATATTCAGATCTACATTATGATAGTCGGAGCTCATCAAAGCTAAATCATGCTACTGAGGACTGTGGTGCTACTTTGGACAGTCATATGGTAATACCAAAAGGAGCTATTCATGACAGAAATAGAGTTGCTAATGACCGTCATAGAAACATGGTAATAACAATGACAGATAGAGCTATATGACAATGCTAAGGACAGTCCGAGTTATGTACTGCCTCTAAGGACAGTCAGAGCAATAAGGTAATACTGATGACAGTGCAGACTACATAGTGACACTAAGGACACTTTCGGGCACTATGGCAAAACTAAATTGAGTACTTCATGATCACACCATGGGAAGCCAGAGCTATATTCCGAATTGTGTTATTAGTTAGGGCTAAAAACTGTGGCGCTACTACGGACAATCATATGGTGATGCCAAGGACAAAATATGGTCCATATGTATAAGGTGATGTGAAGAACAGTTCTAGCAATAAGTAAAACTTGCAGAGGAGATAATGGGTAGGGTGAATGGTGCACGTTTGCAAGAGCAGTTGAAAGAGTGAGCCCTAGGAGACCTGGCGCTGCTGAGCAGATCTGCTCGTTGCCTAGCGGCCCCAGCCAGTTGCCTGGGAGACATGTATCCGAGGGGGGTGCGGTAGGGGGGGACTGCTGCCGATAATGCCGCTCCAGCGACTGCCAAAAGCCTGAATTAGAGGAACACTGTAGCCAAGAGCCAGTCACTGAGAAAGGTCATGAAGAAAACATCCCAAAGCAGACGCAGAGGACGAAGCGACCTCTACGGGTTCTCCCCATGCATGCTCTGGATCCCCTAATCTGATAAGCCTAAAATGGATGGGGTAGGCTAGATGGAGGACAATTGCTTTTAATGGCACGATTTTTGGTTAGCCTTGTGTTGTTTAACCCTTCCAGAACGAGCTAGACAAAAGGAAGAATGGCGCAAAATGTCAACTGGTAATAGAGGGGAGGAAATGGCCGTACAAAGAAAATGAATGGGCCTTGGATTTGTTGGTCACTCTGAAAAGGTCAAATCAAAATATTAAGTAGCCCGGAACCAGAGAGGTGGCTGGTGAAAGTTGGACTGAGGGTCTGTGTAATCACCGCCCGAGAGGATCTTTAGTTAAACGAGATCGTGACATTTATTGCGTGATAATTGAAATGCAGGATTAATTGAAGTGCTATAATGGTTTTTGGGATTCCAACATTAGAAATAAGCCCATACAGGCCTTTGAAATGCTGAAGTTGTACTGTAGGGACCCTTGAATATTCAATTAGGTGATGCCTTGAGAGACTCTAAGAAGAACATTTGTGCAACAAAGCTGCTGGTATTCTCAGAACAACAAACTGACCACCCCAGTGCCTAGACCGCGCAGATGGGAGTTTTACTTACTCAAAAATATTCTGAGGGCAGAAGGAAAAATGATTGGTTCAGAGAGATAACCAATCAAATTGCAGAGGAGGCGGGGCGGAAAAAATGCGGGACGGGGAAAAATGGGCGGGGCTAAAAAAACCAAAAAATAACATCTCCAGCAGTGGGAAACTGGCTATGCAGCTGAAAAATTTGGAACAAACCTTTGGCAAAGGTAAGCACTTTTTCATTTTTATTTGTCATATTTATTTATAATGTGGGTTTATCTTGATGAGCTAGCTTGCACACTGTTAAGTGCACCTTTATTAGGCTAGCTAGCTGAGTTAGCTGCTTAACGTCAAAGCTAACAGTCATTTCAGTCAATGTTAGCTAGCAATTAGAATTATGTCAGTTTGCCAGCAACATTTTAAGACTTATACAACCTAGCTAGCTTGATTTGGTGTGGAACCAACAAGTAAAGCCTGCATTTGAGAGCTTAGCTAGCTAGCTAGATTAGCTGTTTATAATGGCAGTCAAAAGCTGTTAGCTGTTTGGTTTTGTTGCATAAGGATGCTTAGCAGCTTTACATAATTTGGGAGCGAGCTGTTTGTATTTAGCTAAATTCATTGCACTGCAGCATAGCCACGATAGCTCGCTCACTAGCCCGAATATTACTACACAGTTTTGGTCTTTTGAGCAGAGCAACTTTGGAACTACTCTTAGGGCAATGAAACTGTAAACTGTGTAGTCTGGTCCTCCTCTTAAGGTAGGAGAAATGTACTGTTTACTTTAGTTCTGCTCTTAAGGCAGGAGAAATGTACTGTGTAGTCTAGTTCTGCTCTTAAGGCAGGAGAAATGTACTGTGTAGTGTAGTTCTGCTCTTAAGGCAGGAGAAATGTACTGTGTAGTGTAGTTCTGTCCTTAAGGCAGGAGAAATGTTCTGTGTAGTGTAGTTCTGCTCCTAAGGCAGGAGAAATGGACTGTGTAGTCTAGGTCTGCTCTTAAGGCAGGAGAAATGGACTGTGTAGTGTAGTTCTGCTCTTAAGGCAGGAGAAATGTACTGTGTAGTCTAGTTCTGCTCTTAAGGCAGGAGAAATGTACTGTGTAGTGTAGTTCTGCTCTTAAGGCAGGAGAAATGGACTGTGTAGTGTAGGTGTGCTCTTAAGGCAGGAGAAAAGCACTACACTGTGTAGTCTAGTTCTGCTCTTAGGGCAGGAGAAATGATCTGTGTAGTGTACTTCTGCCCTTAAGGCAGGAGAAATGTTCTGTGTAGTGTAGTTCTGCTCTTAAGGCAGGAGAAATGGACTGTGTAGTCTAGTTCTGCTCTTAAGGCAAGAGAAATGGACTGTGTAGTCTAGTTCTGCTCTTAAGGCAGGAGAAATGTACTGTGTAGTCTAGTTCTGCTCTTAAGGCAAGAGAAATGTACTGTGTAGTCTAGTTCTGCTCTTAAGGCAGGAGAAATGTACTGTGTAGTCTAGTTCTGCTCTTAAGGCAGGAGAAATGGCCTGTGTAGTGTAGTTCTGCTCTTAGGCAGGAGAAATGCTCTGTGTAGTTTAGTTCTACTCTTAGGGCAGGAGAAATGCACTACACTGTGTGGTCTAGTTCTGATTTTAAGGCCAGAAAAACTTACTGCAGGCATGATGATTTACAGTGGTTAATATTAATGTACTGTACACAGGGTAATGCTCCTCTCAGGGCAGGAAAGATGGTTGGGCAGGAAACCATAAGCTTTTTGCCTTCTTAAGGTTAGCATGGGTCATCTTATACAGGGTAATGCAATTAATGCAATTTTGCAACCCTAATTTTGTTTTATTCCCTTGTTTAGGGAAAAATGGAGAATATTTGGATTGAAGGTGTCAGACGAAAGCTGAATAAGGTTCAAGATCCTGACATCATCCAAGAAGTTGCTGTTTTTGAGGAGGAGAGGGACTTTATGCTGACTTATATGAAGAAGTTGTATTTTGGTTCATAACATCCTCTACCTACCTCTGACACCTTGCAAGTTGGTCTCAAATGACACAATTTGCCAGAAAAAAACAAGATAAAGACAAAACCTGAACTGCAGGCCATGTGGAAGGACTTTACTAAATGGATCCAATCAGACAAGTACACTGAGATCAGGGAACTTTACAAGATGACAGATAGAGCACACAAACTTCAGTATTCTGTCGAGAAAACAAACTGCACTACATGCTTATAGGCAGCAGGTTAAAAAGGCAACATATGGTCACTATGAATTACATTTGCAAATGGAAAGAAAGCAGAGGGAGATATAAAAAAAAAAAAAATTTTTTTTTTTTTTCCCCTGCAATGCATTTGGTAAAATCCATAGTGGAGCTATTGTACAATAATTATAATTAATGTATGTGATTAACCTATGATTTTTCCTGCTTGTTTTTTTAAATTTCTTTAGACTGACTGTTAATCACTGCACATGCTTACAGTGTGACATGCTTCAGATAAGATAAAAATCTGATGGGAGAGGAGCAAAATCAAGGCCGATGTTAACAGTGTTAATAACTTTTATTATGTATATATATATATATATATATATATAATAAGTGAGCTCAACATTTACTGCAATATTTAATAAAGGCTCATTCTGATTACAAGTATCCTGGGATCCTGCTAGAATTAAACTGCATTTTTTTCTGATATATATAACTTATGTTTGTAATAAGTGAACTGAACAATAAATTTATGATTCCGACTTGTGATTAGCTTGTTCTTAAAGTGTTGAGTGGTGTCAGTTGTATGGGGAATACTACCAGTTTTTTTATACAGGTTTTGCTGTTTTATTGATTTGTTATTTAATGACCATGAATAAATGGTAATGATATTTAGCAGGCTCCAAGTAACAAGTGGCACTTGATATGTACTATTTAACTATCAACAAATCAAGACAGATTAAGACAAATCAAGGTTTGTTGTTCCTGTACTGATGTACAGTGTAAAGAAAATGTATATAAATAAATGCAAATGTACAGCAAAATAGAAACATGTACTCTTAAATACATAAATTATTCTTTCCTGTAGCTGTTCTGAGCAATGTACTCATAAACATAAACAAGCATATAAAACACATATAAAAAAAAAAGCGGGTAAAAACAAAATTTACTCATCTGTGGAATCTTTTAATTTCAACACTCTCATTTTCTCTGCCAGACATACATCAATTAAACATTATAACAGACCGAGGACCAAGGACCAAGACCATGTGTTGCCAGGTCAAATGTTTCCCAATTGGTCTCCAAAGCATTCCTTACAGCTTTCAAGGTCCTCCTGCAATTTAAAATAAAAACAAAGTTTAGCTTTCAGTGATGTTCATTTAAATTGATCATTGATGCTTTCAGTTAATGCCAAACATAGTACACCTTTCTTACCTGCAGTCCCCAGTTTTGGCAATGGTAGCATGGACATTGTGATCTTCCTTCAAAGCTTGACCCACTTTTTTGTGGGGGAAGAATTTTGCTGCCAGTTAGATTATGTCACCTGCCAGGTCACTGCATTCATCTAAAATGTAGTAATTGCACATAACACAATTATTTGTATTGCTGTTAAACTTAAATATAGTATAAGTAAATAATACACCATGTGGGTAGTGTAAAACAACCTAGCGCTAAGTCGAGGGGCTTATTACACCCCGGGCTTTTTTTATGGTATAACTGAGCACCCCCATAGTGGTCAGTCTTTCACACATACCATGAAAATTTGCTTGATTTTTTCTTTGATATATAAAGTAGTATAAATGCTTTGTACAGTTTTACTCATTTACTGTGACAGTGACTGTTTCAGAAATTCTCTGAGGTTTCAAGACATGCTTATATCCACTCCATAAGCATGTCTTTACAGAAGTAACACTTTAATGTTATATTAAGACTTATTGGAAGTGAGAAGTAAGATGAGAATATAATTATACAAAACCACAAACTAAGGGCTACTGGAGGGCTCCATTTTTACTTTTTCAACAGGGACCAATCAGCCAGCAACTCTTAACACATACTATGGATTCTGAAAGTATTCTGAGACTTTTTGCACTTTTTGCAAGTGTTATGGACTGATTATGAATGGACATTTTACCTATTAATCTTCACTTAATTACCCCCAATGATGAAGTGAAAAAATGTTAATAGAGTTTTTTGAAAAGAAATTTAAAAATCCTTTATTCACAAAAGTATTCAGATCCTTCATTCAATACTTTGTAAAAGCCCCTTTGGCAGCAGTTACAGCTACATGTCTTCTTGGGTACATCTCTACAACGTCTGTGGACACCTGAATTCAGGCAGTTTATCCCATTCTTTATGGCAGATCATTGATCACACTGGATGGTAAGCAAGGGCCATCTTCATGTATCTCCATAGATGTTTAAAAAAGTAAATTAAAATTGCAACAAGAAGACCCAATTTATTTATATGGAGTAATTAATGCAAACAAACTGCACTTGACCACAATTTGGAGTACCAAAGTAAAGGGACTGAATACTTGTGTGAATAAGGGATTGCAGTTTTGATTGTAATAAATTTCCTTGTCATTATGGACTTCATTTTATATATATGCTGGGATAAAGATTTATGTAAAGGACATGTATAAATAAAACTGTATTAAAATACAGATGATCTAGAAAATCCTTGTACATACCTCCAATTCAATGCTATTTTAGAATACTGCTTATGCTGTTCCCCAAGTGAATTAAGGTAAGTTATAGTCTGATCCACAATGTTGCAGTACTAGACAAAAAATAAAAACAAATTTACAATAAAAAACGTACATTGCCCTGACTGCAAAATTACTAGACATTTAATGTAATTACATAGTCACTATTTTTGACAAAAGAATGTCCGTGAGTGACTTACAAATAATGTCCAATGGTTGCCACCCTCCAAATAGGGACCAACAACCTCTTGTGCATTTGCAAAGATGTTTCTCTTAATAGAGGAGAAAAATTGTAAATGACTGTGTTATTGATCTCTTCAAGGTATCATGATCAAAATAATAATTATACTGAAGGAAAGTATAGGCCAATGAAAGGTTTGTCAGGTAATTCTTACCTTGATAAAATAATGGCTCCTTACCCTTGCTCTCCTATCAAGAATATCAGTCAGAGTATGAGTATTAATAGCCACTACACCTGGTCATCTCTAGATGAAAAAAAACCACAGGGGTTAAGACAGAATGTTTTTAAAGAATTAATTTAAAGAATTATTTAAAGAAGTACTACAAAATAAAACAAATGTGTCTTTTTATAGAAGGTAGACAACACACTTCCTGGAGTGTTACACTTTTGTATAGCAAGCTTTTGTGCTATTCAAACAGATACATGCTTATTCCAGCTTATTATAATACCAAAGTCTCTCTAAATTATACATTTAAGTAGGGTTGGGTGATATGTCAAAAATATAAAATTGTGATGTTTTAAAGCCACTTTTACAGTACATGGCATGCATCCTGTATCTCTTATGTTTGCTAAGTAAGTACAGACTAAAATGCCCCAAAAGTGCCACATTTAAAACATATACTGTCAAAAACTAAAAATAATTACACATAAGCTAGATCCAGTTAACAGGACTACATATGCTTTCATTTGAATGAAACATGCAGTTAGTTCATTTTCTTTAAGTACTAAAAAAAAAAAGTTCTTTGAAGACATAAAGAAAAGGATTGACAGATTAGTGTAAAACATGGTTTCAATGTAGTTTTTAGGGACTCATTTTGGGAAAATGATGCACTATTACCTTAAAAATGTTTTAACACAACCAATATGTTATATGTGAGGACAAATGTTAAGGTGTTAATTTATATATATCATAGCTGGTATGAGCTTAGACATCATAGGAATTTATGGTCTCTGCTTTGCAGAGTCTAAATGTATCACTAAAAATCCGCAATGCATCATTTTATTTATGCCGTCTAAAGCAGCTTTATGCTATATACAGTAGACTAATAATAACCTTATGGAACCACAAGACCTGCGGAGCTGTTATCCTGCCCCAAGAAAAGCAATATACAGTATATACATGTGAGACACACACCCATATTATATTTACAGTATGTACGGTATCTGCCCAAAGAACAGCAATAACCTTAAGGGCAGAACTACACTACACTACACAGTGTAGTGCATTTCTCCTGCCTTAAGAGCAGAACTAGACTACACAGAGCATTGCTCCTGCCTTAAGAGCAGAAGTTGACTACACAGTACATTTCTCCTGCCCTAAGAGCAGAACTACACTACACAGTGCAATTCTCCTGCCTTAAGGGCAGAACTACACTACACTACACAGTGTAGTGCATTTCTCCTGCCTTAGGAGCAGAACTAGACTACACAGAGCATTTCTCCTGCCTTAAGAGCAGAAGTTGACTACACAGTACATTTCTCCTGCCCTAAGAGCAGAACTAGACTACACAGTGCAATTATCCTGCCTTAAGAGCAGAACTACACTACACTACACAGTGTAGTGCATTTCTCCTGCCCTAAGAGCAGAACTACACTACACAGTACATTTCTCCTGCCTTAAGAGCAGAAGTTGACTACACAGTACATTTCTCCAGCCCTAAGAGCAGAACTACACTACACAGTGCTATTCTCCTGCCTTAAGGGCAGAACTACACTACACTACACAGTGTAGTGCATTTCTCCTGCCTTACGAGCAGAACTAGACTACACAGAGCATTTCTCCTGTCTTAAGAGCAGAAGTTGACTACAAAGTACATTTCTCCTGCCCTAAGAGCAGAACTACACTACACTGTGCAATTATCCTGCCTTAAGAGCAGAACTACACTACACTACACAGTGTAGTGCATTTCTCCTGCCCTAAGAGCAGAACTACACTACGAAGTGCAATTCTCCTGCCTTAAGGGCAGAACTACACTACAGTACACAGTGTAGTGCATTTCTCCTGCCTTAAGAGCAGAACTAGACTACACAGAGCATTTCTCTTGCCTTAAGAGCAGAAGTTGACTACACAGTACATTTCTCCTGCCCTAAGAGCAGAACTACACTACACAGTGCAATTTTCCTGCCTTAAGAGCAGAACTAGACTACACAGAGCATTTCTCCTGCCTTAAGAGCAGAACTACACTACAAAGTACATTTCTCCTGCCCTAAGAGCAGAACTACACTATACAGCACATTTCTCTTGCCTTAAGAGCAGAACTAGACAACACAGTTTACAGTTTCATTGCCCTAAGTGTAGTTCCAAAGTAGCTCTGCTCACAAAGACCAAAACTGTGTAGTAATATATAGGCTAATGAGCGAGCTATCGTGGCTACGTATTATGTAAGGCTGCTAAGCATGCTTATGCAAAAAAATCAAACAGCTAACAACTTTTGACTGCCATTATAAACAGCTAATCTAGCTAGCTAGCTAAGCTCTCAAAAGCAGGCTTTACTTGTTGGTTCCACACCAAATCAAGCTAGCTAGGTTGTACAAGTATTTTAATTTTGCTTGCAAACTGACATAATTCTAATTGCAAGCTGACATTGTCTGAAATGACTGTTAGCTTTGACGTTAAGCAGCTAACTCAGCTAGCTAGCCTAATAAAGGTGCACTTAACAGTGTGCAAGCTAGCTCAAAAAGATAAACTCACATTATAAATAAATATGACAAATAAAAATGAAAAAGTGCTTACCTTTGCCAAAGGTTTGTTCCAAATTTCTTAGCTGCACAACCACAGTCTCCCGCTGCTGAAGATGTTATTTTTCAGGTTTTTTAGCCCCGCTCGTTTTCCCGTCCCGCCGTTTTAAGCCCCGCCCCCTCTGCAATTTGATTGGTTGTCTCTCTGAACCAATCATTTTTCTTTCTGCCCTCAGAATATTTTTGAGTAAGTAAAACTCCCATCTGCCTAGACCGCAGCATCACTGAATGTGAATGTGGATGGTGAAAATGCAACATCGAACTTTACACTTGTGACGATGGACAAAGGGCACAGTTTATCAAACAGGTCTGTACTGAACACTGCAACACCAAGAACAAGGAAATACACAGAGGGCTAAACTGAGTCAGAGTCAGTAAACAGGCAAGAGTCAAGCCAAGCCGACAATCAGACCAGGCAGAGGCACCAAAGGGGATAAACAGGAAGAGTAAACCCGAGAATCAAAATAGAGTCAAAGCCAGAGCAACACAAGATCAAACAGATAGCGACTGCTCAGTACGCTACAGAGCGGCAATACTTCACAATGAGTCAGTGTGAGAGAGAAGCACTTAAACAAACAGACTAATTACCATCAGGTGACCAATCAATATTCAGGAGACCGAGAGCGAGGCAACGGGGTGTGATTGGACAAAGATGAACATGTGACATCAGGTGGTGAGTTATGGGAAATGTAGTCCAGGAGATCGGAGGTGAGAGGAGAACCAGCAGGCATGACAACACTGAATGAAACTTATGCTTAGTTATATTTACACTCATCCCCAGAAGGAGGTGTGGGGTTGCAGTGCTGTTGGGAAGGAGGATAAAGGTGACCAGGAACAATAAATGATGATGAGTTTAGACTGATATGGGGAATATTTATTGAGCTACACACACAGAAGTCTGTCTCTCAGTATGGTGTCGGGCCGCCATGTTTGCTACCACAACATCTCTTCATGGAGTTGTAGAGGTTCCTAATGGTGTCCTGTGATGATCCATCCCATGCAGCTTGAATATGCTTCTTATTCGTCAGCTTCCTGTTCTTATTGTTCCATTCCATCTTAAATGGTGCAGCAGTTATAGAGTCTCCTTATTGGGAAATGTTTACCCGTGTTAACCAGATTATTAAGGGCCGGTAGATAATAAACTAAGTTTGTATGAATTAACATTAAAACACTATAGAATGTTTGAAACACTTACTAGGCTGTACCTATGATAAAAGCTTGCTAGGTCGGATGACTCAATGCGTCAGATCAATTGCTACAACGTCAGTGCTGGATTTTGTGTTGTGAGAAGTTTGAGAATCCAAATTTTGGCATATGGAGGATTGTGCTTGCAAGGTAAAGCAAGAGAAAGGGAATAGCAGGAAAACCTGATGGCCACAGTAGTTCTACGGATGGGAGGGGTGAATAGCGGGGTCTGAAGGTTATGGAACCTCAACATTACAGGTATACACACTGCTCATTGTTTCCTCCTCCTCCTGTAAATTCACCACTTTGGAGATATGGGTTTTTTGCTGTATAGCTATGAGATTCGTTCATTCTCCATCTGGGTCAGATGATGGACCCTATCCCAGCACTCATTGGGTGGAAGGCAGGAAAGACCCGTATCTCTTTTTCTGAACAGTGTAAAAGCTCTAGTTCTCCTTTCAGGTTAGTTAATATTCATGATGGACCGACCAATAGAATCGCTCCAAACCTGCTTAGTAATAAACACTGTTCTATCAGCTCCACTGCAGGTTAAGAAAGCTGGTTGATCCTCCTGTAAAGGTCCCTTCTGGAGGGTTTTAAGGTGGACTGTATATTTCCATGAGTGCTAGTTCATAGTTTGATGACTTTACTTTTATTCTACAGTAAAGCATTAAGATAAACATGTCTATTCTTTTGATTGGTGCTATATATATATATATATATATATATATATATATATATATATATATATATATATATATATATATATATATATATATATATATATACAGGGGTTGGACAATGAAACTGAAACACCTGTCATTTTAGTGTGGGAGGTCTCATGGCTAAATTGGACCAGCCTGGTGGCCAATCTTCATTAATTGCACATTGCACCAGTAAGAGCAGAGTGTGAAGGTTCAGTTAGCAGGTAAGAGCACAGTTCTGCTCAAAATACTGCAATGCACACAGCATTATGGGTGACATACCAGAGTTCAACAGAGGACAAATTGTTGGTGCACGTCTTGCTGGCGCATCTGTGACCAAGACAGCAAGTCTTTGTGATGTATCAGGAGCCACGGTATCCAGGGGTAATGTCAGCATACCACCAAGAAGGACGAACCTCCACCAGCATCACGTAGTGACCATGGCACTATCAGCAAGAAGAAATGGCTTAAACTCCCTCTGACCACTGTGCAGGACGCAGTATATGTCATTCCCAAGACGAACTGACGCTGCCATTGGCCGCAAAAGGAGCCCCTACACCATTACTAATAAATGTTTGTTGTGGTCTAAACCAGGTGTTTTCAGTTTCATTGTCCAAACCCCTGTATATACATATATGGAAAAAATGATAAATATATATATACAGTCTCCAAATATCCTCAAATCCCACAGCTCTGGTTTTCCTGACTTTGTATTTAACCAAATTCCTCAGTTTCTGTTTTGATTCTGCTTGAGGCACTAACGGGAAAGCATGTCTCGGCGCAAACTCCAGAATCAGATCATTTGTGTATTAGATCTGTTATCTAGAAAATCACCTAATGACCTCCAGAAGCCTGATTTTAGGAGCCATGCCCGGTGTTTCAAGCCACGGCTCGCCAGTTTCTCTGTAGTGTCACTTGAGGTCATCTTTTACGGTGGATAAGTGACGGGGTGGGTTGAAGTGCTTCGAATGAGATGGCACTCATCACTGTCCCTCATTTGTTTCCAAAGCTTGTTTGTAAACATATAGGGGGCCGGTCCCGATGGGGCCACTATCTTGGAAACACCACAATATCGGACTCTCACTCCCACAGATCGTTCCC
>JAMWET010001563.1:0-16072 GCA_024036415.1 Prochilodus magdalenae
TTTCTCAAAATAGCCACCTGTAGACCACTCAGACCCTGGCAACAATTATGCTACGCTATGGTAACTATGGTTACACTATGATTCTACCAGGGTTTTACCATGGTAGTTTGTATTGTTGTGACTATGGCTGTGGTATAGTTAACCATGAGTCTACAGTGAATGATTATGCTATGCTATGGTAACTATGGTTACACTATGATTCTGCCATGGTTTTACTATGGTAGTGTATAATGACTATGGCTGTAGTATAGTTAACCATGAGTCTACAGTGAACGACTATGCTACGCTATGGTAACTATGGTTACACTATGATTCTACCAGGGTTTTACTATGGTAGTGTATAGTGACTATGGCTGTAGTATAGTTAACCATGGAGTCTAACAGTGAATGACCTATGCTACGCTATGGTAACTATGGTTTTACACTGTGTTCTACTCCACATTTTTACTATGGTAGTGTATAGTGACTATGGCTGTAGTATAGTTAACCATGAGTCTAGGTTGAACGACTATACTACGCTATGGTAACTATGGTTACACTATAATTCTAACATGGTTTTACTATCATAGTGTGTATTGTTGTGACTATTGCTGAAAAAAAAAAATTGACCAACTTTGCTGATCACCTCCAAAACTAGCATCTGTTGTACTTTGGATGGTGGTATGCTGGTCAACCAGCATGGCTATACTGGTCGACTACACTCAACAGAAAGAGAAACTCTGAAATTGGTAGGTTGAACTATTTAAGTTGTGTTCAACTGATTAGATATAAGAGTCTGAAATGCATTTTAACATTAATGCTTAATCAGGCTACAGTGATTTATTAAAGTTAGCTAAAGCCCTATTTGAGCGGGACTGGTGTGACGTGGTGTAATTTGTGCGATGTCCGTATTTTTACAGTTCTGCTAAGTAACCATTCCAGAGTAAATGACCTCTTATAGTTTATCCCCTGTGAGCTTCACAGTAACGATAATCCTGCTAGAATCCCCATCTCAGTGACGTAAACTCTGATGTAACTTAAAGATGAAACTACACCCACATTTGGAGCGGAGCAGACTATTTATAATGGGGATTTTTCCTGCTAGCTGGATTGCTATTGCTAATGCTAAAAGCTAAACGTGTGTATATGTGTATAACATGTATTTATTAGCCTCTATATTAGTGGCTAGCATGCTAGCATTTAGGATTTCGGTATTATTGTCCGTGAACTGGTTGTATGACATAGGAGGGAATTGTAAGAAGGGGTTGCTGATGGACAAAAACATGAATAGGATACAAAATTGGGAATTCTGTCACACCGATGAGACTTAGTGAAACAAAACTGCACTAGAGCAATCCAATAACATAAAAACTAAAATACTAAAGGTGAGTTTTACACCAAACAAGGCCCTTTAGGTGCATTTTCTGGATCCTGATTTGATGAAATGTCAGTATGTTTTTTCTAAGTAAGGAATTCTACTTTTTCCTCAGTCCCACACTGCCATTTCCCATTTTCTAAATTCCCATTTGTATGTTGTTTGTTCAGCTCCTGGACCACTTTACTCCTGTCCACGTTCCTTCAGTTCCCATACTGATTGGACGTTAATGTTTTTGGACCAGGAATTCTTTTATTTATATAAATTCGGATCTACGGACTGTCACTTAGACTCCACATTCAAGGAGGTAAGGGGAATTCAACACCCTTCCATTCCAACCACACTTAAACCGCTCCACTCGCAGGACAAGACAAAGGCGCTGACGGACATGCACACATTCACGGATTCCAGCGTCCAGACACAGAATGTTCTTTGTCCCTCAGCTTCGGGGAGGCAGCTCTAATTAAAGCCACACTTTAAACACGAGCACAAAACGCAGCCCGGCCTGCTATCTCCTGTGGCTGTTTGTGGCGCCGAAGATTCAAATACGTTTGCATAAGGCCTAACTGGAGTCGGAGATAAAAAGCCCAGCCTGTGTCCAAAACTGCTCCACCGAAAATGGTTCCTCTATCACTATAAGCTTGACACAGGAACGATAGCAGAGTGCTTTTAGGTGCTAGATAGAACCATATACAACACATATACGTTCTCCATCGGTCTGAAGAACCACTTAAGCATGCACATAGTTCTTTCAGTGTTCATGGTTCTATAGAGAACCACTGCCACAACGTCATTTCTATGTAACATCTCATAGCAGCTACATGCTGTTGAAATACCCAGCCTGAGTTCAGTTTTGTGTGACTGGTGAGCTTTTGTAAGCCTGTAAACTGACTCCACCGCCAAACAAACATGCAGCTTTCATACTGCACATGCTTATGTAACTCACGTCTCAAGCCCAACAGTGGAGGAGCTGTTCTGAGGACGTCTGAAATGGCTAAAAAGCAAAAGCTATCTGTCTACAGCAGCACAATTACTGCCAACATGAGCTACCAAGATATGCTATGGTAACTATGGTTACACTATTAATGCTGCCATGGTTTGCTATGGTAACTATGGTTATACTATTAATGCTGCCATGGTTTGCTATGGTAACTATGGTTACACTATTAATGCTGCCATGGTTTGCTATGGTAACTATGGTTACACTATTAATTCTGCCATGGTTTGCTATGGTAACTATGGTTACACTATTTATGCTGCCATGGTTTGCTATGGTAACTATGGTTACACTATTAATGCTGCCTTGGTTTGCTATGGTAACTATGGTTACACTATTAATGCTGCCATGGTTTGCTATGGTAACTATGGTTACACTATTAATGCTGCCATGGTTTACTATGGTAACAATGGTTACACTATCAATGCTGCCATGGTTTGCAATGGTAACTATGGTTACACTATTAATGCTGCCATAGTTTGCTATGGTAACTATGGTTACACTATTAATTCTGCCATGGTTTGCTATGGTAACTTTGGTTACACTATTAATGCTGCCATAGTTTGCTATGGTAACTATGGTTACACGATTAATGCTGCCATGGTGTGCTATGGTAACTATGGTTACACTATTAATGCTGCCATGGTTTGCTATGGTAACTTTGGTTACACTATTAATGCTGCCATGGTTTGCTATGGTAACTATGGTTACACTATTTATGCTGCTATGGTTTGCTATGGTAACTATGGTTATACTTTTAATGCTGCCATAGTTTGTTGTGGCACTATGGTTATGCTATGATTCCTGCCATGATTTTACCATAGCCGTGTATAGTAATGATGGCTATAGCATAGTTAACCATGAATCCACCATGAACTGCCATGGTTTGCTATGGTAACAATGGTTATACTGTTAATTCTGCCATGGTTTTACCATAGCAGTGTATAGTAATGATGGCTATAGCATAGTTAACCATGAATCTACCATAAACAGCCATGGTTTGCTATGGTAACTATGGTAATACTATGATTCCTGCCATGGTTTTACTATAGCAGTATACAGTTACGATGGCTATAGCATAGTTAATCATGAATCTACCATCAACTGCTATAGGTATACTATGCTTTTTGGTGCTATATAGAACCATTTGCAGCACATTTTCCAATAATCTGAAGAACCATCTGAGCATGTGCCAAGAACCGTTCAAGCATTAAATTGTTCTTTGAGTGTTCTTTGGTTCTATAGAGGACCGTTGTCTTCTCTAAAGGACCCTTAAAGAAGCTGGTAACATTAGTGGTACATAATAACTCATAGAAGCTACATGCTGTTGTAATACACAACCTCAGTTCAGTATTGTGGTGACTGGTGAGCTTTGGTAAGCCTGTAAACTGACTCCAGCATCAAACAGACACGACGGTGGACTCAACCCAAACCTGCAGCTTTCATACGGCACATGCTTGTGTAACTCGGGTCTTAAGCCTGTATGCCAACAGTGGGGGAGCTGTTCTGGAGGACCTACAAATAAAAAACATATATTATGACTGTAGTACAACATACAGTGTCATTGTATAAACCATACAAAACAAGGAATAAGAAATATATGTATGCGTTATTGTTTATTATAGACCCAGCAAACTATCAAAAACACACCGTAATAATAAGAACACTCAACAGTGAACAAGCCGCGAGGGCAAACAGGTTTACAGGGGAAGACGGATAGTGGTCCGAAGGGGGGGAAAACCAAAAAGTGAGAAAAGCACAGATTCAAACCGTAGCGTCAGAGCACGAGCGAAAGGGATTAGGCGAAAGAGTAGTAAGAGGAAACGAAGGGGAGTCGGAAACCAGAATGAGACAACACGAGAAAAGGACCGCTCAGGATTGCTTAAAACATGTTTGACAAAGTCCCTTCGGAATAAGTGTGCGTGTTTGTTTGTGGGCTTAAAATACCGGGATGTAAGTGAGTTGCTAACAGGATTGCTAAAACTCAGCGGTATCACGGAGACGAGCTAAAAAACTCAAGGTCACCTAGAGCGTATTCACGGAGTCTACGAAACGAGGGTCGCACCTAGGACATGACGTCATCGAGCGTGGCCCTCTGGGAAGTGGAGTCCAGAAGAGCAGGGAAGCCGGGGAGACGCGGAGGCGTGACAGAAATTAAACAGATTCAGTCGAAAACGGGGTTACTGACACTGAAAATAACTTTCATTGATAAAACAATTAATAAATAATTACCAATAAATAAATGATTTAATAAATAATTTAATGTTAGTGGAAAAGTGGCATTTAATACTCTCTACTACTCCGCCCAGAAAAAACACTGAGCACAATGCAAATGGACCATCGGCTTTGTTGCTGGTGGGCCAATAGTAGTCCACTAGCCTCCTGTTATTAGGGATCGCACCCTTGCTTACCATTTTCCAAAGCCCACCATTTTCTTCCACTATTCTATATTTCAAAAACTCATTTAAAAATAAAAAATAAACTACTGAGATTCTCAAACTGTCGCTCATTAGATGTTAAACCATAAACTGAACAGGTATCATACGGTGCTAAGTGGGAAAAAGTGCTACTGTTGTAGCTAGCGCTAGCAAAGCAGGCTAATAACTGCTGAGCCCTGCTCAGTCTTTTTGTCATACTAACCAACACCAGCCACTAAGCCTTCCTCGTTCTGATTTGAGTCTTTATCCTCTAAACTTGCAGATATTGCGCTATAAGTAGCTCCTTCAGTCTGCTCGTTAAGCTAGCCCTAGCCTTCGCTGCTAGTGAGGACAGAATAATGTGCAGCTGTGTTAGCATAGCTTTTCAACACACAGAAGCGATTCAGTGCCTCAGGCGTATAAGTCTCTACTCTCAAACCTTATGTCTGTTCAAGCTGGAACTGAAGTTGTGAGGCTATATTTCTGGCCAGCATGCTAAGCTAACATTAGCCTCTGGGGCTAACTACGACAGGGGGGCTGTGGCAAGCTGTGGCATGCTAAGCTACTGCTACCTGCAACTAATAGCCATAGTTAAAAGTTTATTCTGAAGTTAGATATGGAATGTGACTGACGCAAATTTCCATGAATCCAAGTCATCATAATTCATGATGCTCGTTTTGGAGGGCAGACGTGATGAAGCTGAATCACACATTCAGAACAATGTAACCCTAACATGGCTGTAAGAACAGCGTACTCTGTAAACATCATGTGTGCTCCGGGACGCTTATAAATGCCCACCACATCTCTGGCCTTCCTCCACCAGTTAGCACACCTTTTCCAAGAACGCTCAGCTGGCAGCTTCAGTTTGGCCAACACGGTTCACTCCTGGCCACATTTAACTGTTACACAATATGACTTCATTGGCATCGCGGAAACACGCACTAGTTCTTATGCAAGCCTACCAATAAACACGTGTACATGCACAGGGAACTGTTCTGCGTATGATGTGCATCGTAAGTTAAGACATGACCAACATATCATAGCTTATTGCCCAATCTACATCCGTAAATGTATGCTGTCATATAGTATATACAGTTACAGTGTTCCATTTCACCCCGATCTATTTGTCTTTGAGGGTGCAATATATATTCTTCAAAAAAAAAAACATAAATAAATAAATAAATAAACTCTTGATGTGCAGTAATTATAACTCTATAAGCTATCCAAGGATGTGCAATAACCAACTGCTACCTCACCTGTCTATTGTCTGTTCCGAATACAGTTTTTATAATTTTTTATTACATTTAAAAAAAATTGAGCAATGTGTATATATGTATATTATTGTTTTATTTTTATTTTATTTATTTATTTTTATTTTTTTATTTTTTCCTTCTGTCTCTCTCTCAATTCTCCACTTTATATATTACAATCATATGTTTATTTCCAGTATTTTGTGAAAAGTGCTGTTGGATTGCTGCTCAATTTAATTGTACACTGTGTAATGACAATAAAAGCATCTTATCATCTTGACATATCTTAAATCACAGTGCTGCGTTCAGCCTGTCGAGATAGATCACTCAAACCAACCCTGGGACATTTCCACATGGAGGACTGCAGCCCGGTTGGCTGAGACCACTGCATGATCTTACCAGGAAAGGCCAACCTGCCGATAGAAGTCGCACCACACTCTCAGCTTCAGGAACATCACGCAAGGTCATCTGCCCTTTTTATTTCCCTGGGCACGTCACTCAGCTACGTAGGAGAAGTGTCATATCTGTCAAAGGGTTATCTACTGCTTCTAACTGCTAGCAAAAACGAGCGAAACCAAAACATAAGTGTGTGTCGTCATTTTAGTTCATCACTTCAGCTACTAATCCGCCGTACCGCACAAAGTCTCCCAAGCTTAGACCCAACCGATTGGCTAGAGCCGGCCCATGGCATAGGCGGTGTAGGCGAATGCTAGGTGGGGATGGGAGTGTGGGTGTAGGTGTGGGAGGTGGGTTGGGTAGGAAGTGGGAGTGTGTGTAAGGTGTGTGTGGTGGTGTGTGGGGGTAGTGTTGGGTGTAGTTGGATGGTGGTGCTGGAGGGAGTGTGGGTGTAGGATGGGTAGGAAGTGGCGGGGTGTGTAAGGCATGAGGTTGAAGGTGGGTGGGGGTGGTATTGGGTGTAGTTGGATGGTGGGGGTGGAGGGAGTGGTGGGGATGGGAGTGTGGGTGTAGGTTGGGTAGGAAGTGGCGGGGTGTGTAAGGCATGAGGTTGAAGGTGGGTGGGGGTGGGATTGGGTGTAGTTGGATGGTGGGGGTGGAGGGAGTGGTGGGGATGGGAGTGTGGGTGTAGGTTGGTTAGGAAGTGGCGGGGTGTGTAAGGCATAAGGTTGGAGGTGGGTGGGGGTGATGTTGGGTGTAGTTGGATGGTGGGGGTGGAGGGAGTGGTGGGGATAAATGGTGTGGGTGTAGGTGGGGGTTGAGGTATTGGTGTGTGTGTGAACAGGGACTGGGTTGTGTGGAAAGTGGTGGTGTGGGTGGAGGGTGAGGACCCTGTCTCTGGATGAAGATCTCCCTGTTTGCTTTAACACTGACAAGCTAGAACTGCAGCAGAGCATACGGGCCCACGCCTTGCGCTGTGCTTGTTTAGGCCAACAGGTGGCGCTGCTGCTGCTGCTACCTACTCGTACCACCTGCTGGCCTGGTATTAGGGAACACTGCTGTGTAAAACTCCACCAGAAGCTGGCCATCCATATACAACATACAGCATAAGCTACGAGCACCATCTCAGCCTCTCCAGACCTGGAGGCCGGGGGTGTGTTCGGGCTCTGGGTATTGGATTCTAGCCATGTTTTTTTTTTACTGTAAATATTAAATATGAATATGAATTAAGAGCTTAAGTTGCTAAACCGTTCGTAGTCAGCGGCTTTAACCAGATGGCTACCTCTGCTGATATCTCCAGTGCAAATCTAAAGAAGCCAAGGCCGAACGTGTCCCCCCCATCCTCCTTAAAAAGAGCGCTCAGTGTTTTTGGGGGCTCCAGTTTCATTCCTGTTCGTCCTCGTGTTTGGACTCTTCAAGCAGGACTGCACGTACACACGTATCTTCCTCCTCCCGAACTCTCCCTCTCTCGTAACCACTTTCTGATCTACCTTCTCAGCCGAAGGTATGGATATCTGACTTTTAGGGGTCAGGGGTCAACAGCCTAGCTTCCTTTCATGGCCATGTGGTATGCAGGGACCTCCGCTATAACCTATGGAGCAGCACATTACTGGAATGTCTCAACAGCTCGTCTCTAGCAACAAACCCATCACTCACCCAGTAGTTACATAACCTCACCAGTATCGGTGTACTAGATAATGGACTAGATATGTACTTAAACACCAGCAATGACATTTCAATTATTAGCAATTATATATGTATATATATATATATAATAATAATATATATATATATATATATATATATATATATATATATATATATATATGTTACAAGTACATACCTCCGTAGTACTTAAGTGTACTTAAGTATCTTTTAATGTACTAGAAATGTATTTTAATACATTCAGATTGTAGATTCCTGGTCTGGGTAACTACGCGGTGCTACACCGATAAGAGTCCTTGGGCAAGACTCCTAACACTACATTGGCCTACCTGTAATATGAATACCCTTTTAAGTCACTCTGGATAAGAGCATCAGTTAAACGGCATTGATGTAAATGTAAATGTACTTAAGTGTTTCTAAACAAATCTCAAAATAGCACAGTTAAGTATAATTAGTTAAGTCTAATATATGTTTAATAGCACGACTGATTATATTTAGCATGCTAAGTACATAGTTAACAGATCAGTACTGTACATAATCATAAGTTCAAGGAAAATATACTAGTACACTTAAACTACATATACCATTTTTCCCCTGGGGTCTTATATGCAACTTAAAATCCAATGCAGTGTGTATTTCTAGAGGGAAACTGACCATAAATGTTATGAGAGCAGTCAAGAAATAAAGCAGCTGATGGATGTGATGGGTGGAGTTTGAATATTGACCATTCACGGTCTATCCGGATAGGTGTAGACGAGTTAGGTTGAGGCTAATGTAGCGAGTACTGGAATACTGGCTCTCCTCAGTAGGTGTAGTTATACCCTGGAGGCCCCCCCCAAGCTAAACCTGACATTTGCCTATTTAGTAGGTCATTCAAATTAGATGATGGAAACAGTCCTGTTTTACCTCCTCTGTTACTTAACATGCAACTCACTTACACAACCGGCTCATAGGCACAGGGATGGGTGCCAACTTGGGTAAGGGGGCCAAAAAACAACAGACAACATTGATGTAAGAGCAGGAATTGTGGGTAATATATTTCAGTGATGAGTAATATATATGGTTTTGGCTATCATACCATAGTACCATTTGAAATCCATACAGTGTCAGAAGCAGGGAGTGATGACTGAGGCCTGCTGTTTGCTAATGCTAAGCTAATTCCAGCTTCACTTGCTTGTGACAAAACCAAACACCAGAATTGCTGGTCACCAGCAAAACAAGCATGTAGTGATCAGCTAGAGGTTGGCCCTGGCTCTCAGAGGCTCTGGATGTGCGGCTATGCGGACTGTACATGTGTGAGGGCTCACGGTAGGCGCACATCCTCCAATAAAGGGCCAGCTCAGGTTGTTTAGTGTTGCTGTTAGTTGCTGGTTTATGTGTGGGGTTCTTGTGTCTGCCTCTTTGTGTGAGGGGGTCACCGGTGGTGGGAATGCTATGGTGGTGATCTCCCTGGTGAGTTTGATTCGATGTGTGTGCTGTTATTGTTAGGTGTTTAATAAAGAGAGGATCTCACAGGAGATTCAGGGGCTTCCGGTGATATTTCCACACTGTGCTTTATATGAATGAATGATGGGACTTCTACAGTGGTGGCGTGAGGTCTTACGTCACATGATGTTGGCAAGATGGTGGACGTAGTACGTCCGAGGTTGCATGCTTACTACGTACTTGTGTACTGAATGAGCCTACTGCTTCACTGGTCGAGCAGGGCGCACTGGGTTCAGTGTAGTACGTACTGAGTAAGCAGGCGATTTGGGACGCAGCCGTGGCCTCCTGTGTGTCTTACTCTCTGCCTGATGCTACACTGATGTCAGAAGTGGGATCAGGATAGTGGCAACCAGTGGTCTGGAGTGGAACACTGGTGAAACTGGAGAAAGACTGTGACAATGGGAACAATGCTGCAAGGCCCCATGGGAAAGACGGACTGCCCAGACTGGGAAGGTCTGATGACAGGCCCGGCAAAGCTGGAGAACAGACAGCCAAAGGCTTGTGGTATGTGCACGCCCTCCAACCAAGAGGCTGTTTAAGTTGTTTGGTGTTGGTGTCTGTTAGTTGAAGTGATGTGTGTGTGTTTAATATGATCTCCTTAGTTGGGATGTGGGATTTTTGTGTTGGGATATGTCTGTGTGTGGGGGCGAGGGGTCACCAGTAGTTTGAATTCTGTGGTTAGTGATGGCCTCCGCCCTTCAGTGCCTACGGTTGAGTAGTTGCTCTAGCTTTGTAGCTCCAGTGAAAAGCCAAAGAAGCAAACTTCAGTTCCTAAACATGGAACTGGACGTTCTGAGCACACACTGGACTGGTAAGGCCAGAGCCACCGTGAGGAAGCGCTGTAGAGAGTCAGCGCTGTTGCAAGGCCCCTCCTTCGGCTGCACCGCTGTAACTGGTTTGGACTGGCTGAGTAGCTGTTACTCAGCAGGTTTCCCTGCATGCCTGGAGTCTTTTCCCTCATCGACAGCTCTTCACCCCCGAACACAAACACACGCCACACGTAGAAGCCTATCTGGGACAGTGTGCATTGCAGGGTCTCTGACTGGGACGTTTACAGGAATGTTCTCAGTATAGAAACACATATGGTAGCCTACGTGCACGCTGTGCCATGTTAGAGGGTTATATGATATGCTGTGCATTGTGATATGTGTAATTATAGATTACAGACCATAATAATCAACAATAGCACGGCTTTGTCCGTACCACAGCAAAGGTGTTCATGCGGTGGGGCGGAGAAAGAGGGAGAAAATAGACCAGGCTGTGATACGGTGAGCACCAGCTGCTGCAAGTCACTCTGAACTCATCAAAAGTCACGTTTACATTTATGGAATTTAGCTGGCGCTCTTATCCAGAGCGACTTACAAGGTGATTCGTTATACAGGTGGGCTGGTGCAGGGTTAGGAGTCTTGCCCAAGGATTGTTATTGGTGTAGCTCAGCCTTTGCTTTGATCTCCCACATGGGACCATAGCTCCCTGGTAAGTAGTAGTTTTAACCGCTGACCCACACCAACCAGAACCAGTGGCAGAGGCACTGGGTCAAAAACAAGGTCCGACTCAGTGTTTAGGTCCTATATGATCTCCAAATCAACATTATTCGTGTAAAGATGTGACGAAAGTAGTAGATAACTCACACACGAACCCACAAGACACGACCTTCACCCAGTTTTGACTGAGTTCTCGTTTAATTCTAGGGTATGCAATTACACATTTCTGCCAGAGAGGTCTCCAAATCCCCACAACCCCTTTTATAATTAAATAATTATTAAAATGACTGCAGTATTGTATTTGATATTTTTCGTGATATGGAATGTAATGATCTGTTTTGTTACTGCTGATATATTTTATGCAGCGAATATCAGACTAACACATAAATGACTAATAATGAGTGTTAGCGTGAGGTGGTAACGAGATGGACTGCATGAGGACCTGTCTTTAATTCAGACTGGCTGTTGTCGTTTGCATACTGATTAACTTGTTTTTGCTGCCAGTGGGGGTTTGGGTTGAGTTGGAGGGGGGATTTTCAAAACGGGGTTAGGTTAGAGTAGATTAGATCAGATTAGATTCAACTTTATTGTCACTGTGCAGAGTGCAGGTGCAAAGACCATGAAAATCAGTTAGCATCTAACCAGAAGTGTAAACTACAGTATAATTTACATGTAAGGTGCAGGAAAGTAACCACGGCAAGCGACATAGAGGTGATAGTTTGTACAGTTATATTTTTTTGGTAGAAAAATAGACTTAATATATCAGTATATTAAATATAATAAGCCTGTGCACAAAGTGGGTGGAGAGAATACAATGTAGGTTGTATGTACAGCGAGAGCATATGTGTTAAAGTGTTAAGTCTGAAGTATAATTAGAAGCTCAAAGTGAAAATACGACTTCCTTAAAGCATAGACAATATAAAATATAGTATATATAATATAATATAAAATAATAAATAGTTTTTTTAACTTCCAAAATGATAATATACAGAAGTCCAGAGAGGTCACAACTAGTCCTGAGATCACTAGAAATATATGAAAATCTCCAGAATGTCACGCTTCCAGGTTTTCCCGGCTCCGCCGTTCCCCTGGACTCAACTTCCCAGAGGGCATCACTCGATGACGTCACACCCCCATGTCCCCAGTCACCCAGCAAGTCCCGCTCTAGGTCTCCTGCGTATTAGCCCACCTGTCTTACATTAACTGCCTGCATTTAAGCCTCACTCAAACACTGACTTAAATGTAATGCATGTGAGATGAATTTACCACCCCGCTTGCTGCTTAGACTGATCGTCCACGGTCCTGCCCATGGAGTGCACAATTCCTGTTTAACCATGGATCTTGCACAATTTCCTAATTTTTATTCCGGCTTTACAAAGTGGGGAAAAAGCGAAACATAAAACATTAATAGTGTAACTAACTTTCTTGTGCTTCATTAAATTGATCCAATCTATGATTTTTTTCTCTGATAGACAGTGTTTTATATAGTTTACGTAGAAAATCAATAACAACATGCCATTTGTCCAGGGTCCCTAAACTTTGGCATACGACTGAATGCTGGTAGTAACTACAGGCTCCTGCAGATGGCGCTGCTGCACGAGGATGATGGGGCTATAAATCTCTGCGGGGTGTGAGTGATACCCGGGAATCCATCTGATGTGGAGAAGAGGTCCATAACAGTGCTGGGAATGTCTATTACCGCATGTGTGGAAAATGGCTCCAGAGCAGATTTTAGATGATTGGCTAAGAGGATGGACTGAAGCATGTTGGGTTTCGTGGCCAATAGACCATAGTGTGATATAGGAAGTAGCTGAATTCCTGCAGGTGTGATATGGAAGCGTAGGGTCATAACGGGTCTACCAGCAGTGGGATAAAATCCCAGTCCCTACAGGGAACTATCCTCGGAATTGTGCCAGGGAACTGGGCATCCACCCTATCTGGGCCCCCAACTGTCCCATTCATTGATGGTAGAGTGTCCTGAACATTTGATGGTGGCTACATCCAGAAAACCTTGTCCAGATAACATCTGCCCGATCCAGTCCCAATTGTTTATTGGTGCTGGTGGAGGTTCCTAACATGCCCGTTAGGGTTTTGAAAGTCTATTATTACATAAGCTATGTGAATCATTTTCATAGACATTTAAAAAAAAACTGACTGTAGATAACCAGCCCCCCCTTACCAGTTTTATCTGGACTCTGGATTGACAATTTGGACGCTGCTCAGTTCTCAGGGCAACATGAACCAGGCCCATTCAGTGTCCTTCCATTTAATCAACCATAACCCCCCTCAGGGGGTTCTCACTAGGAAGGCATCAGAGCCAGCATTGATTTTTCTGGCCACAAATAACCAGCAGATGTTTCATGGCGCTAATGATAACAGTTCTGAGCCGCCATGCCCCCACCCCCGGCGCTCTTCCATCCTGTGGGTGGGACTTTTCCAAAACAGTAGGCAGAAGAGCATCTACACGTCTGATATACACATAACTACAGAACCGTTCGCAGACCCCACTTTTCAGTACCCCCCTCCAAAGTTCAGTCTTAGAAGTTTGGGTTCATCATCTATACCGTTTCTTCTCAGCTGCCATAGTCATGGCAAATAACCCAAGAGCACGCTATACTGCTGTTTGTGGACTGTTGAGTCTCGTTCTTGGGACCTCGTTAGGGGTCAGGTCCGTCAGTCCATGTTTGTTTCCTGTGAACAACCACGCAAACAGCAGCTTCTTTTGTCTTCATTGAGGAGCTTATGGAACTGCTCCCCCTCCATACCCAGCGTTGATAACGGTAGTTCTTCTCACTCGTGGAAGAAGAAGGGGGACAGAAGCCGCTGTGGGATGTTCAGCAGATCTGAAACAAGAGTGGAGCTTGATTTTTTTACTTGCGAACTTAAGTACATCTGAAGGTACATACTTTTAGTACTCTGGTACACATCTCCATACTTAATAATACACACTCTGAAGGTGAACATACTTTTAGTACTGCTACTCTCCATACTATAAGTTACTCATACTAGAAGGTACAATACTTTATACTACTGGTACTTGACATCCATTAGCGTGTTAAGTACAGAAGTTTTGAGGTACCAGTAGCTTTTAGTAACTGGTACTCCCTCCATACTTAGATGTACGATGCTGAAGGGGTACCATACTTTAGTACTGCTACTCCTCTTACTATCGCGGGTGCGGGGGGGTGTAAGTAGAATGCTGAAGGTGTACGATACCATTCTCCAGTACTGGTATCTACTCTTCCATACTTAAGTACATACATAGTTCAAGGTTACATACTTTATAGTACTTGGTTCTTCTCCATATTTAATCTTTAAGTTACATCTGAAAGGTACATTTACTTTAGTAATACTGGGTTGGATCTTCTCTCATTTTACTTAATGTACATTCTGAAGGTACATACTTGAGTACTGCTGTTACTCTCCATTTACTTCTCAAGTACAATCCTGACAAGTTACAAAGAAGACCCATTAGTACTTGTTACTTTCTCCCATACGGTTATAAGTACGTCTGACGGCTACAATATCTTTAAGTACTGTTACTCTCCATACTTAAGTACCATTCTTGAAGGTCGTAGATCTAGTACTGTTTTAAGCAGCTGTTTACGTTTTCCATCCATTGAGGTCCTCAATCAGCACGGAATCGCTAAACTGACACTTGGAGGAGTATCAAACTCGATTAACCTTGGCAATCTCTGGGTACTTTAACTCAACTACATCCACCGCTCGAGGGATACACACCCAAAGTACAGTCCAGTCCAACGGCGTGGAGTATCAGGTGGCGATATGTATTGTAAACTACCTGAGCCTTCTTGCAATCATGACCCCAAGCACAAACAAGCCCAGAGACAACCTTTGTACACTTCCTCCTGGACCACCTGCCATTGATTTAACAGGGGCCAGACAACTTGCTGGACACGATTGGTGGGACATGATCTCACTCAACTCCTAGGTAGCGCTAAATACCCATGGCATCCCTTACATCATCGGATGGTTGTGAATTCGTAAACTCGGTGGACAGCCCTCGTGTGGTGTTGGAGGTGCCACTGCCTGGCTGCTTTACCACTTCGAACTCCTCACGATGTTCCCATCCCATGGTACTGAATTCCAAGCCCTATATATTTTCACCAAAAGCATTTCAGAATGCCGTGCAAGCAGCGTAGCTGTACCCCGGGCCCATCTGGTTGTTCCAACTAGAGTCAATGCAGAAGAGGTCGTCACACTTCCAATCAACACCTTCCCATCCCTGGTCCATACTTTCAAGCCTTACTATTTAATCATGTATCCGTGATTTAGCTCAGCTGCTGCTAATTCAGAGGGAACTACTTTATTTTTATCCTCCATACTGAATCTAATCATCGAGCATCCATCGACTATAAATCCGATGGTGTAAATAGAGGGGTCATATTATTAATTTTGGAATGAAGTTTGTTGTCTCTGTGGCTCTTAAAAGAAACTCGTGGGATGAAGCCTACATGTAAATATTAATAATATATGTTGATGAATAATTCGTCTAAATGTAGTCACATCAGTTTATTGACGCTGGTAGCCTTTATCTTCCTTGCGCCAAGCAGCAGATGCGATCCTCGTCTGTGGTGGCAGTTTGTTCCTTTGATGATGAGTGTTATATATGGTATTGTGCCGCCAGTCCCAATAAACAATACGGCATTATACTGATATTTTATTTGCGTATTGGTTTAAATACGATTCCTGTATTTTTCGCGTATTGGGTTTAATCTAGATTCTTATATTTTGCGTATGGGTTTAATACGAGTTCTGTAATTTTTGCGACTATGCTTTAATGCGATTCCGGTATTTTTGCGTATTGGTTTTAATACTATTCTCTCTTACTTTTGCGTACACATATAGAGGGTTTAATACCGATTCTGTAGGTTTTTGCGTATTGGTTTAATACAATTCCGTATTTTGCGTATTGGTTTAATACTTTCTGTATTTTGCGTAGTTGGTTTTTTAATCCGATTCTGTATTTTGCATTATTGGTTTTTTCAATATGACGATTCCGT
>JAMWET010001564.1:0-52500 GCA_024036415.1 Prochilodus magdalenae
GATGATCTAAAAGATAATGAGTGTAGATACAAGATGGTGTACCTAATAAAGCGCCTAATGGCCACACACACACAAACCAGTCACCCGCTACATCTCAACCACTGCAAATCAATTCCCCTTTAAACATCTCAGATTTAACACACTGATATCTCTGAGCAGAAATGATCTTCCAGGATCTGTTAGTTGTTATTAAGGTCGTAGCGAATGATCTGCTGTTAGATCAGCACTCCGACTTGTCATCCTTTAGCTCAGTTCAGGACTACTATTAGAATCAGCATTCTTAGCTAGTTCCTTTCTTAGTTTGATGAATGTGGGGCCTTCTACAAATGGAGAGACAGCTTTATAGTATACAACCAAACAGCAGAAGTTCAGTTATTACAGGTGTTTATAATCTATAACGAGTTGTATATTGTATATATATATATATGTATATTTCTACAGTGTGTCGCCCCCTGGTGGTGATTTCTCAGATCCAGTGACCTGCTACTCTTGGTTTTGTACAGGTAAGAACCTTCACTCTTCTTAACTCCCATGTTAAAACCTAAAACTCTCTTTGCTCTGACACACCTCTCTCTCTCTCTCTCTCTCTCTCTTTCTCTTTCTCTTTCTCTTTCTCTCTATTTCTCTATTTCTCTCTATTTCTCAGGTGTTCTTGGGTCTAAATAAGAAGAAACTGGCCCAGAGGAAGCATTTCCCCTCAGTTAACTGGTTGGAAGAGGACCTGGCTGAGATCGTACAGCTTGTGGGCAAGGTGAGAAAGTGTGTGCATGTCTGATGCTCCTTAATTCAGCTACAAAGTGACCATAACCATCATGTAACCATGTGACTGTAAACGTATATATTTACATATACATATATACTATGTTGTTGGTGTTGTGTGTACCAGGCTTCACTTGCTGAGGCGTATAAGATCACACTGGAAGTTGCTAAGTTGATCAAGGATGATTTCCTGCAGCAGAACGGTTACACACCTTATGACAGGTAATGGGGCACACACCTATGTGTTAATCCTGGGAGGTAATGATGGAATTAAATTGTTCTCAAAGGGGATTTTATAGTTTACTATGCTCAAAGCATCATTCTACAAGACGGTGGGCATCCTGTCGAATATGATCGCTTTCTATGACATGGCTCGGCATGCGGTGGAGTCTACTGCACAATGCAACAACAAGATCACCTGGGCCATGATCCGTGAGCATATGGGAGAAATCCTGTACAGGATGAGCTCTATGAAATTTAAGGTACCTCCTGTCTTCCTCTCCTCTCTCAGTGTGAATGTATGTTTAGGTGTCTGCTTAGGCAAAAGTCAGTGTATTGAAAAACTGGAATTTAGCTTGTTTAAAGCGAATGGTAGGTGAATCATGCCTAATGCTATCTGTATACGGCCAGGCATGCACTAGGAAGGCCTGTAAAACAAGGCCAGTGGGGTTTTAGATGGACCTCTTGGTCATTTTCTCTCTTTATCTCTCTCATACAGGACCCTGTGAAAGAAGGTGAGGGCAAGATTAAAGCTGACTATGCCCAGCTGCATGAGGACATGCAGAACGCATTCCACACACTGGAAGACTAAATACCCTTACCTACCTAGTCCATTCATCCTTTGGGGCAGTGCACTCGTCGGTCCTGTTCCTCTGCCTGCTCCTCCTCTCCACACACTTTCCAACCGCTCTGCTTTCTCCCCTGTTCTTATGTAGCAGTAGTAGTAGCCTGACAGTGTTCTCACCGATCCCCTGCATCACCGGAAGCTTCTGTGACATGTGGTGTATTGTGGTGTCTGGAGTGTATTTCCATACCTAAAAATCTCAGCCCTGACTATCATATCTCTCCATGTATTTTTTGATATCATCCTCTCTGTAGTTGTAGATTTTCATGCATTCGTTTGGTGTAAGGTTATCGTTCTGGATTCTCTGGTACAGAAGGTGAGTGTAAGAGACATGATGACTAAAAGTTACTATTTATTGCAGCAGGTGTCATGGTTTGCCTGTGTTTATGTTGTTTGCGTTTTGGTTTTAGTGTTTTAAGCTGTATTGTCCAGTGGATTCGCTGTTTATGATTGGAGCATTTGCACCTTCTATTCTGCACGCGTCGCTGTAACACGAGTATTATGAAGCGTGGAAGAATAAAATGATGAGAAATTTGACAGGTTTGTGCTGTTTGTTTTTTATGGGTTCAGTGGGTGTGGGTGTGGGTATGGGTATGGGTGGAGGGGTGAGGGTGGTTGATATCATCAACTCTCCTTATGGTCATGCATTGAATTTATGGTGCTCAAGTATCAAAAATTTAATGCGACCAGTAAAAAGTCTAACTGCTGCCAACTGATTTGAAAGGTTTCTCATATTAATAGATCATCCATGGTCAGTTGGAATTATTACATAGATATAAATAGAGTTTGATGATTATAAAAATCGCATAAATACGAAGGTGGCATAAAAGTTTCCAAAAGACCTGTGAAGCTGTGTAAAATTGCAAAAACAACCTAATGATGTGTAAATGATTTTAACTACATATAAACACGACATACGAAATATGGAAACAGTTTTTTTTTTCCATTCCAGCAATACATTTTAACTGAGGGGAACTGAATCTGAGAGGGAACTGAATCTGAGTGAGAACAGAATCTCAGTGGGAACTGACTCTGAAAGGAAACTGAATCTGAGGGGGAACTGAATCTGAGCGGGAACCGAATCTGAGGGGGAACTGAATCTGAAGGGGAACTGAATCTGAGAGAGAAGTAAATCTAAGGGGGAATTAATTGTAAGGGGGACCCGAATCTAAGGGTAAACTTATCCTGAGGGGGAAGTTAATATTAGGGGGACCTGAATCTGAGAGAGAACTAAATCTGAGGGGGAAGTGAATCTGAGGGGGGAACTGAATCTGAGAGGGAACTGAATCTGAGGAGGAACTGAATCTGAGTGGGGAACTGAATCTGAGTGGGAACTGAATCTGTTCCGGTCTTCGGCTTGTGTGCGGAGATTGCAGGGTGGAAAAGCACTTTTTAGAGGCTCTTAGTGGTTTGTTGCGTGTAATCTGTCTACAAAAGTGTGAAACCACATTAAAGTATTCTTTGAAGTTCTGTCATTACGTTGGTTGACGATCGCGACCCGCCGTTTGTTTTGATATAAGCCTCAGAAATAGAGAGGCGGCCACGCCCACTCGGCACAACCGGCCCATGTGCGGGGCGGATCCAGGACCCCAGTCTGCAGCAGAAATTGATGGACAAGTAACTTCGATCGCTGATTGGCTTAATTACAATAAATGAATGATCGGTTGCAGTCATTGATTGACAGGTGTGTCTTCGTCCAGAATACCAATACTATACATTGTGACGTCACAACCGTAACCAGTAAGTAACCGACTGGTTCGCGAAGTTCCTTCTGTGAAGCTACAGAGAGGGAGTCTCTGTGCAGTTCAGGACCGAGAGTCTACTCTTGTACCTGACTCACCGTCTCTACGTCTTCCGTTCAAAAGAAGGAAAACTTTATACCATCTCCGAATGGAGAGAACAATCCTACCCGAACAAGCGACGAGACGCAGCGGGACATAAAGAAAGCAGCCATGGATTATGGACCCCACCTGGAACTCACCTCGGAGGCACAATATGAACTTATTTCCTCCTGCTTGCCAGAAGCGTCACTGCTCTAACTAGAAAGAAATTTGTCCCTTGGGTGTGGGTAGGAGGCCCTACCAAAGCCAGTGCAGGAGGATAAACACTCACTTTGGACAGAGGGCAGGACAAAAATCTAGGAGGTACTCTAAACAGGATTGATGACCCTTGGTTTGAGCTGGGACCAAGGACAGAGCACAGGGTATGGACCTTGTAGAGGAGGTGTGACAGAGGACCCAGGCTGACGCCCGCTCAGTACCAGAGAAAAAGAGGTTTAATTAAGCTGGTAGAGTTTTGCCACTGAGCCCTGAAGATGAGACTTGGAAAGACAGAGGTGAAAAACAACGTCTCTGCTGCTGCTCTGAAACGCTCAGGTTGCACCTGCTACCAGCCATAGGGGGGGTCAGCAAAAGCCCCCCCTCCCTTGGCCCATATGTGAAAAGTTATGCAGGGTGGGACAGGGGGACCGTTTCAATTTGAGTACGAAGAATAAATTCAAGTGGGCGTGTTTTTGAATTACATTAGTCTGCCTTTCTAGGGAACCTGCCTTTCACCTCTGTCACTGGCGGTCACGCAGGGTCGCCCTTCCTCTTATATAGCTTGGCAGAGAACCACTGATGCAGCTGATGAACAGGTGAGTTGGGGGGCTGTAAAGTCTCAGTTTGTTTAGATACAGTGAGGAATGACTTTCACAGCTGTACTGAAATTTCTCCTTGTGTATTTCAGACCCCCATCTCAAACTTTTAATCTAATCAAAAAAGACTATGAGGACTTTAATTCAGCTGAGCAGACGGGAATGAAGTGCAGAGAGGCTTAGGGAGAGCTGGCTGCTGGCTGGACTGTGTTTGTGCTGAATCTGAAAAAAGACTCCACTAGAAGCTCAGCACGCTTCCTGAGACACCTGACCAGCATTCAACACCATACCCCCTCTAAACTGACCAGCATCCCACACTACTCTGGCAGTTAACTGACCTGCCTCCCACATTGCTTTGGCTCTCAACAGTCCTGCATTCAACACCGTACTGCCTCTAAACTGACCAGAATTCCACACAACCCTGTCTCTTAACGCTGGCTCCAGCATTGGTCACCATACTGCCTCCAAACTGACCAGGATCCCACACCATACTGCCTCCAAACTGACCAGAATTCCACACTTCTCTGGCTCTTAACTGACCTGCCTCCCACACTACGCTGGCTCCCACCTGGCTCCAGCATTCAACACCGTACTGCCTCCAAACTGACTAGCATTCCACACAACCCTGGCTCCAGCATTCGACACCATACTGCCTCTATACTGACCAGGATCCCACACCATACTGCCTCCAAACTGACCAGCATTCAACACTGTACTGCCTCCAAACTGACCAGCATTCCACACAACCCTGGCTCCAGCATTCGACACCATACTGCCTCCAAACTGACCAGCAGTCGACACCATTGTTGACACTTGGTTTGGGCTGACCAAGGACAGAGAAGGGATGGACCTTGTGAGGAGTGTGCAGAGGACCCAGGCTGACTCCCTCAGTACCAGAGAAAAGAGGTTTAAGAAGCTGGTAGAGTTTGCACTGAGCCCTGAAGATGGGACTGGCAAGACAGAGGTGAAAAACAACGTCTCTGCTGCTGCTCTGAAACGCTTCGGCGCACCTGCTATAAGCCGTAGGGGGTCAGCTAAAGCTTCTTCTATGGTATTCATTTGGAGAATACCTGTTTTTCTTGGACAGTGACGATTTGGAAGACGTTTTGGCTCATTTCTGTTGGTCCACTTCTTATGAAACGTTCACACAGTGTAAATAGCAGCTGATGTGTTTACATGATGCATGAAAGTGAAAATCGACAAAAACAGAGATCCATGTTTTTCTTTGGACAGCGACGAAATAGAGCTTTAAGCAGATGTACACACATAAAGCCATCATCGTATATTAAAACACCAACAAGTTTACTCGGTTTCAAAACATCTGTGTTTCCGTGGTGACAGTTCTTAATGTTCCACACTGATTTCCCAGACTTTGGGACATATTTACTTCACAACACTGGGATCTAGCTGCTCACCATGTGACCATTCACAATCTCACTTCCTGCTCTCAAATCCAGGGGTGTGGCTAAAATAAGGTTCCAAAAAAACCATGCTCCCAAATGTTGTTTCATGTCTTCAGTTTTTTTAACACTGTGTTCCACCTTAATTGGAACAGCAGTTACATTCTTCCCTGAACTGGTAGGACATGACTGAAGGACTTGACCAATACACCTACGGCTGAGCAAGTACTGTAGACAGGGCTGCCCACCGCTCACTTACCCCTAGAGTGTGTATTCGCTATGTGTGTGTATGTGGGGTAAATGTGGTGGACGAATTCCTGTGTCTGCACAATTGCACACCTAATTCTAAACTAGAAGTCACTTTAAGGTGGAACTGAGCGTTAGAATAAGAAGCCGGTGTCGGTGCACTACTCAGGTCTCATGCGCATCAGGACCAGCTGGTCTGTAGCTTGTTCATGGTTTTCCCAGAAGGCCAGCTTTTCCTAAATGTCTGCTGCCTCAAAAGCGAAGGACTCTACGTCAGATGAAGCACACTCGATAGCGAGAGGGTCTACGGCGTCTTCGCCTTCATTTGAAATGTGATGGAACTGCATAGCGTTAGCCTGGGGTCCACCACTGGGATTATGATTATGGCTATCATGGCTGAGCATAAGCCGGAATCAGTACACTGGATGAACTGGTGAACCACCCACTCTGGACACTCATACTGGACTGGGTATACTAAAGCCTCACGTTTTGTGCCGCACCTTTCTGAGGCGGAAGGAAACTCGAAGAAGTCGAACTCTTTATCTACAGCATCACTAAACCTCCACAATATTCCTGCACCATGCAACCGCTGCTTCCTCTCTCTCTCTCTCTCTCTCTCTCTCTTTTTCCCATCAGGCGGAGGTTATTAATGACCCCCTGTACCCTGCAGTAGGCACCCCATTTATAAAACTCCTTTTAATCTCTCCCAGTATACGTAATTCCCACACTTTTCTCCGTCCCCCCCAAACACACTCATATATCCGCCGCCCGGACGCCTTTACGAGGCTTCGAGAATGCGCCGTGCAGTACTCACACTGCGGCCTCCCGCTCCGAGGAGAATTCACTCCGTCTCTCTCAGACTCACAGCTTCATCTCTCTCTCCAGTGCAACATGAAAGGAACCGTGAGGCGCGGTGATTTAGTCTCCTGTGTTGTCGTTGGCGATAGCGTGACATGTCGAGCTGACTGCTGTTTCTGTTCGGCTGTGGCACCCTGTTCATTACCGCACGCCGACATCATCTCCACTTTCATTCCGTCCAGCAATCCTCTTCGGATTGGATTTCAGGCTGGGCTGCATCTCCAGGCTAAGGCTACCCCCAGAAGACAAGACCCTCATTGGTCTGTGCTGGCAGACCAGTGTGCTTGCATCGCACAGCAATACCCTTAGAGGTGTTGATAGACATCGGACCTCCTGTTATCTGGATGAACAGTCGTATGAAGGAATACAGGCATGATCAACATAAGGGGCTGTACAGACTAGTCGATGGTCATGTGATTATGGCGCTAGTATGACAGAGAAGGAACAGGTGAGGAGCCAAGTGACCAGAGGTGCTGCTTGATACCTGGCTACGCAGGCACCTCCTCGGGGCCAGTAGGGGGAGGGGCCCTGAGGGTAGATTTATATTATTGTATATTTTATAGTTCATTTTGTTTATTTTTATTTTTTTATAATTGTTTTTGATGGTCAGTTTATTTATGACATAATCGAGATGAATGCTGGTTGCAGCTTTCGCCTAGAGCCCCACCAGGATCTAACACTGCCACCAGTGGTGATATCAGGGTCCATAACTCCTGATGGTCACTGGAAAGGACACATCCCACTCGACTGACCTGTGGAGCTGTTCTAATGTGGAGTCATTGCTCTGCTGATGTATAGAGCTTCCCTGAAGACTAGGACAGCTCCAGTGGCTGGAGAGAAGGCCCTTATTCCTGTTTGAAGTTACTTCATTCAGACAGTTAGTTTCTCTCATCGTTGGCAAGTTTACATTCCTCTGGTTCTCTGGACCTCCGCTGAAGGTTCCTGGAAGGCCAGCAATGTGCCCGCTGGAAGGCATGATTGTGATGCAGAGGTTTACTTCATTATGGATTTTTACGTCGCCTGTTGTAAAACACTCTCCCCTCCTGTGGTCTTATTCACAGCAAGTAGCCAAAACCGCCTCCACTTTCATCACATAAGTGTCGGCATTAAAAGCCTGAACTCGTTTAACCCCCAAAAATATTATATATTTAATGTTCAATAAATTATTCAACATTGCTTATTTGCTGAAAAGGTTACAAAAAAAAAGAATGAATAAACAAATGAGTGAAACTGAAAATGTGGCCTGTGGAAAAACCCATTTGATATTTTTTACTTTTAAAAAATATTATATATTTTTGAAGATATTTTTAAAAAATATTATATATTTTTTTGTTGATTTTCTAAAAGAAACTGACATCTCACTGTCAACAGAGAGCGCACTTAAATTACTGTAAAAGTGAAAAATGCCAAATGCCAATATTCCACAGGCCACATTTTCAGTTTCACTCATTCGTTTATCTATTCTTTGTTTTTTATTCTTTCATAATTTTCAGTAAATAAGCAATTTATAATTTAAAAAAAACATTTATTGAACATTAAACAAATATTTCTTCCTGGTTTGTTCTGCTGTTTTCATTAATTAATTAATTATTTAATTTTTTATTTATGACTCAAACTGCATGAACGGAATAATACTCTTCTATATGGTTTACCGTACTGTGTAAACCTCTGTGTGCCTGAGAAAAGTATACACTTTCTATCTATATACGTACACATACCTACATAGGGTCCAGGGAATTGAACCAGGGACCCTCTGGTCACGAGGCTGGTTTCGTAACCTCCAGCCCAGGACTACACCCTTCCAGCCCAGGACTACACCCTTCCAGCCCAGGACTATACCCTTCCAGCCCAGGACTATACCCTTCCAGCCCAGGACTATACCCTTCCAGCCCACGACTGACAGTGATACAGTACTTTGGCCCAAATGTGGTCCAGGGTAGCACCAAAAAGAGCTATGCTATTGACATCAAAGCTCTTCGTACTTTTAGGTTCTATGAGGTACTCTTAGTAAAACTATATCAGATCTTAGCCTAGAGTATCGGTACTAAGAAATTAGATTGTTATCATTATTATTGCAAACTTTTAATGAGTGACCGTACGCTTCCATACACCTGCAGATTCAGCTACTTCCTCCACACTATGGTCTTGGCCACGCCCACATGCAGTCCCTCCTTTTAGCCAATCATTAACATCTGCTCTGGAGCCATTTTCCACACATGGAACGAGACATTCACAGCACTGTAGCACCTCTTCCCAATCTATGGATCCTATCACTCACACCCTTCAGGTATTTATAGCCTTATCATTCTAGTGGAGCGCCATCTACAGGAGACTAAGGTTACTACCACCTTAAACCATCTGTTAAGCTTATATGGTATGTTGACAATGGTTATTTCTTATGCCCCTGCAAGTTTCCCTTCCACCTTGTCGAATTTTCAATTGAAAAACAATATTTCAGACATCAGGCAACATATCTATTCATAACACCACTGTCTAATGAAAAACATGTATCTCCATTTTTGACCATTTTCACTTTTATATCATTCGATCACATGAGCTGCTGTTTACACTGTGTGAATTTTATGATGAATGGATAAAACAGAAATGGCCCAACTATATCAGCATAATTAGACACTCAATTGATGTTCCTTTGAACAATTTCAAAATGTAGTTTGGACCAGAAGAGGATGGGTCCCTCCGTGTGAGTCTGGTTCCTCCCAAGCTTTTTCCCTCCAACTTGACGGAGGTTTTTCCTTCGGCTTGCTCACCGGGGGCTTCTTATTGTTTCTCTCCTTAATGAATTATTATTACTGAATTTCTGTAAAGCTGCTTTGAGACAACACCAGTTGTAAAAAGTGCTATATCAGTACATTTGATTTGATTTAGAATGGAATATGAATATAACTGTTTATTCACAAATCATTTTTAATATCAAATATTTTAGGAACGATGAGAATGCTGTAAATGCAAATGTTATTAAACAGCAAACTGTGATTATCTCACATTTACAGCATCCAGAACAATGTCCAAGGCTAATCATATTACAGCTAGGCTAATGTAGTGTTAGGAGTCTTGCCCAGGGACTCTTATTGGCATATTAGCATAGCCACCCAGACCAGACATAGAGTGGTAGCATCCTGGCAGGTGGTGGTATTATGTGTTGCGCCACGCCATCCACTCCATGACCTGCCAATCACTTACTACGCCTTACGCAATCAATGAGATTTGGTCACATGTATCTACAATATAATACCAAGAACATAACTACGTCAGTGCAGTCCAGTTCACAGTTCTCAGACCTCCCGCCTCCTGCCTGTCAGTTCCGATGTGGAGGAGGCCCGTGGGTTTCTAAGCTGTGGAGGTTTCAGAAGTTTGATTAATGCTAACACATACGGTCCCGCACATCTATAACCCACATGCAAAGGCCTCCCTTTAATAAACCTCTGTGTGAGGCTGGCACGCTGCCACCGCTGCCATCCACACAGCTTTCTGATCTGATTGGATCCCTGGCGCTGCCAGCAATAATGAATCCATATTTCACTTAGCATCTCTATTGCTCCGCGGCATATTGCATTGCCCTCATATTGCATTGCCCTCTGTTCATTTCCCCAGGGCACTGTTGTGGTACATCACGGCTTCCGAACGCACACATCTTTGAATTCCCGAGACGCCACGTGCGCTTTGACGCTCCCGGGTCTTTGAACACCTGAGGTGCATCAAGCCATGAGACACCCACAACCTCATGGAACACCCCACCCCCCCCCACCCCTCCAAAGCCTCTTCCCTGTAAACCCCAAGAGCATGCTGGGTAAAGCCAGATGGCGCTGAATACTGGCACTCACGTCAGAGCAAACAGCGAGCTCGTCCCTCTGTAAATACAAGCGTGGGCCACTGAACACGACGGCGGCACTGTATGCATTTGGGTTTGATGCTTAGCATACTAACCATCCTTCACTGTGGAACTCGGTTACACTGCGATGGCGACTCCTTACTAATAAGGCATCACAGGAACCTTTTATCTAAAATATGAAAAAATATTAGAGCAGCTGATTATGGTCAAACGTGAGAATAGGGTTGGTTTGGGCACCAGTAACAGCTATGATAGGATTGGGCATGTACTGTACAAGTTTCTGGATGTAGGCTACATCAGTGTTGAGACACTCCTTCATCAAAGAGTTGTGCAGGTGGTCCAGATTTGGTGGATGCCTTCCCTGGCACAATTCCGAGGAGAATTCCCAGTAGACTGGGATTTTCCCACTGCTGGTAGACCCATATGACCGTACGCTTCCATACACCTGCAGATTCAGCTACTTCCTTCACACTATGGTCTTTGGCCACGCCCACATGCAGTCCCTCCTTTAAGCCAATCATTAACATCTGCTCTGGAGCCATTTTCCACACACGGAACGAGACATTCCCTGCACTGTAGCACCTCTTCCCAATCTATGAATCCCCTCTCTCACACCCCTTTTTTTGTCTGGTCACCCTATTCCTACATTAGAGTAATATTACCGGCTGACGCTTTTATCCAGAGCGACTTACAAGGTTAATCATATTACAGGTAGACCTGTAGTGTTAGGAGTCTCGCACACAGCATAGTCATAGGATTCGAACCCCAGTCTCCCACACATGGTGGTGGCTACTTGGCGGGTAGTGGTGTTATCTCCTGAGCTACACCAACCGCTAATATATCTGAATGCCAAGGTAATGTTAGCTTGCTAATGTGAAGTGAATACAAAGTTCTGATCTGGGTGGGGTTGGTTGGTATGTTGATAAGGTGGCTCATTGGTACGTGTAACGGCCAGCCCAGGTAAGGGGCTACTGTCACAAAAATGCTATTTTGGATTATAAGCATATATATATATATATATATATATATATATATATATATATATATATATATATATATATATAAAATACATGCTTATAATCCAAAATAGCATTTTTTTAACATTTTTTGAACATTTGACTTAAAAACTTGTTGACAATTAAATGTGTATATATATATATATAAATATATAGTTGTGGATTAAATTAATATTATTTATTTTATTATTAATTAATATTTATTCATATTAATTATTTAATATTATACTCATTAAAATATTAACTATTATTATTTGAATCTAAAGCATATTAACATTCCTTCCCAGCATCCCCTCAACATGATTTTAATTATGAAAGCATTAGGATCAGAAATTATTTTATGATACTGAACACGTCGACGTTCAGCTTTTACGGTATTTGCTAAAAGCTGAAGTGTCCTAATGTATGATATGCGTGAGGATGGTATACGGCAGAGAGTGAAGCCTGTGCCAACCAACCCCACTCTCTATCAAAATCTAGCGGAAAATATACACCAGCATGCAAACAGGATATTAACCGCTATGACACTATGTACACCGAAACTCAGACATTGCCATCATTTGATCCGTTCCCTCTGCCAGAGCCCTGCTGAGGCTGGACCACATGTGGCTTAGAAAATCTGAAGCTGGCCAGATTTTACCTAGTATAAAGGTCTCTGGATGAGGGCCATGCCCAGGTTCAAGGCAGGGGCAGGACGAATCAAGGTTGCCTGGTCTGCCCATTCCTCCAAACAGAACCCATGCCAAACCAGAAAGCATTTGCTAGTCTGTCTGATCCATCTTCTTTAATAGCTTTCAATATTCACCCTCATGACACCAAACAAAACAAATGTACAGCTATTTTGTGTTGGAAGGTTTCATGCAGTAAATATAATGTTGGGTAGGAACATCACTGGTTTGATTACGTGTGGGGAAAAAAGTCCACTTTGGATCAGTTTACCAATCGGGAAAGCCCCGCCCTCATCGCCATCAAACCCTTCACTGTTCTATCACACAGGACCAAAAACATTGCTCGGTTCCTTGACAACTAGTTGGATCTCCAGCTGTCATTGTTTCTCAGACTAGTCCATAACTTCCTGAAGCTCTAGCCTGACACTGCTCTGCTGATCTCACCTGACAGACTCCCTGTGACAGCAAGAATCTGATACTAGAAAGCTACAGTCCTAAACTCCAGGCTTTAAAGGGCTCGGATCCACAGGACCTCTACACAGTGGCTCAGAGCTGCACACCCGCACACCAATTAGATCTCTGACCTCCAGGTTCTCAACATGTCCTTTCCCTGAGATCTAAGAATGCTTGTCTTACTGCAGGAGACATCTGGAGTCAGCAGTGGCTTTCAATGTGTTTCAAAGCCTAAGTTCTGAAAGGTTTTAAAATTAGCTTTACGTTGATTAGCTAGCCTGTTATCTCTGTTTATCCTCACTAAACATTCAACCTGAGGATGCAGAATGAATGTTTCTATTTGTGTAACCATTTAAACAGAGTCAGACTAATGAATGAGCTTCTATTAAAGACTGGTGGACTGAGAGACACTAGAGTCTCTTCACCTACACTGAGCTGATGAAGAGTCCTGTTCCAGAAATGATAATAGGACATTAGGGCCATAATAAACCATACTCCTGTTACTCTCCATACTTCAGTACATCTGGAGGGACATACTTTAGTACTGTTACTCTCCATACTTCAGTACATCTGGAGGTGCATACTTTAGTACTGTTACTCTCGATACTTAAGTACATCTGAAGGTACATACTTTAGTACTGTTACTCTCCATACTTCAGTACATCTGAAGGTACATACTTTAGTACTGTTACTCTCCATACTTCAGTACATCTGAAGGTACATACTTTAGTACTGTTACTCTCCATACTTCAGTACATCTGAAGGTACATACTTTAGTACTGTTACTCTCCATACTTAAGTACATCTGAAGGTACATACTTTGGTACTGTTACTCTCCATACTTCAGTACATCTGGAGGTACATACTTTAGTACTGTTACTCTTCATACTTTAGTACATCTGAAGGTACATACTTTAGTACTGCTACTCTCCGTACTTAAGTACATCTGAAGGTACATACTTTAGTACTGCTACTCTCCGTACTTAAGTACATCTGAAGGTACATACTTTAGTACTGTTACTCTCCATACTTCAGTACATCTGAAGGTACATACTTTAGTACTGTTACTCTCCATACTTCAGTACATCTGAAGGTACATACTTTAGTACTGTTACTCTCCATACTTCAGTACATCTGAAGATACATACTTTAGTACTGTTACTCTCCATACTTAAGTACATCTGAAGGTACATACTTTAGTACTGCTACTCTCCATACTTAAGTACATCTGGAGGTACATACTTTAGTACTGTTACTCTCCGTACTTAAGTACATCTGAAGGTACATACTTTAGTACCGCTACTCTCCATACTTAAGTACATCTGGAGGGACTTACTTTAGTACTGTTACTCCAGTGGAGGTCTAAAGGGAGGAGCTTCTACTGGCCCTGTAGGAGTGTTTTACTTGGAGGGATCTCTAAGTCAACTCTATGGTTTGTGTACTTCGCCCACCATTGGTTGAAACACGAGACATGTTAGAGTAGTCGTTAGTACATTTGCAATCGCCCGCTATAAAAATCATGAGGAGTTGGACACTATCAGCCTTTCTCTCCTCTTTAACCGCATTCCCCCCATTTTCAATTAAAGCTAGTTCACACAGTTTCATGTTCCACTCACTCTCCTGTTTGTTCTTTCCATTTCCATGATCTCTCGCTCTCTCTCTCTCCAAACACCACAGGAGAGTGATTCGCGGGCCCAGTTTAACAGGGGTAAATAGCGGCACTAAAGGTTTTATTTGGCTAAGGTAAAGCAAGCTGGGCACAGCAAAAGCCAAACAGTGGTTAGCTTTTCGCTCCAGCCAGGCGGACCAACCACTCGCTAATAAGCGGCTGTAGGGCCTGGCAGAGAGGAAAGGAGCTCTGTCTGTATTTCTGCTTTCCTCCCCTCCTTAAACAATATGATCAGCCTGCTTCCTGATATATAAGTGGAAGGAGAAACGAGCTGGCCTGGAGGCAGAGAGAGAGGGAGAGATGGAGAGGAGGAGAACCGAAAGAGAGCCCGGCAGTAGTTGTTAGCGATGCTAGCTGAAATAATGAACTGTTTGTGGGTAATGACTCTGAAGGAATCCTGCTGGTGCCGGTTTGGTGGTTGATAGCTATTAGCGATAGGGTTTTAGAGGATGGGCCCGTCTGTTTTCATCTGTGTGCATTTCTTGGCGATGTAGGTCTGAATCACATTGATATGGCATATGCCGGAAAGTTTGGAATTGCTGTGTAATCGTAATTCAATAACAGAAATCCAATTTCATTGCAGGTGCATGTATGGTAAGGCTTGGAATGTGATGCTAATATACTAGGTAATATAGTAGGTCTTGCAATATTGGGAAAACCAATCATCGTGACCAGATGACCAGAGCAGTATTTTAACGTATCGCATTAAAAAGCTTAGCGAATTAAGGAAAGCTCCCTGGGCAAAAAATTTGATGAGCCAAAGACCATAGTGTGAAGGAAGTAGCTGTATCTGCAGGTGTATGGAAGCTTACACTCATACGGGTCTACCAGCAGTGGCTAAAATCCCAGTCTACAGGGAATTCTCCTCGGAATTGTGCCAGGGAAGGCATTCACCAACTCTGACTCAATTGCACAATTCTTTGATGCAAGAAAAAATTGGTAATATGGAAATATCTTTATTTATAGACCACGTTTCAAAAACAATGTTGAGCAAATTTTATTTAAAAAATTTATTGAATGGTCAACTATAAATATCAAAGTCTACTTCAAGACATGAACATCAAAACTTGTTAAAAAAAAAAAAAAACGCCTAATTTCTGCTTACTACTTTGAGATCTGTAATGGCATGTTTGAAATAAGCTAACACTGTGGCACATTAATATTATTTTACCATTATCGATAAAACAGCAACATCTGATGCTCAATGGCACTGCTGGTGGGGTGTGTTGGTAGCTAATCTAACATGTAAGGCCTGCATTCGACTTCGTTCCAGCTCCTGAAGTTCTAGCCAATGGGAGAGCTTGCATGGCTGTATATACATGTATACCACAGAGGAAACAATCCTGATTGGATAGATGCTGTTGAAGGTTTAAAGATTTTAGCCCTTAGTCTCCAGCCAAAACCTTATGATAACCACAAGCACCATGATCCTATGGCATAAGATTCTATACATCATTAGAAGAGCCCCCATTTTCCACATCCCCCGTATGTATCTGTGTATCCTACCTTTCACGCTTAGTTCGGCATAGTTAGACACTCCTGAGCCACCATCAGAGCGGATCACACAGCGGTAGCGGCTGGTTCCACGCTGGGATGTGTCAGCCACGCGAACGGTGGCGGAGAACCGGCGCTGGTTCACCGAGCGAGTGACCATCAGAGAGGTGTCCTTGCCGTTCCATTGCTGTAAGAGTGACACAGGTATCAGTCATAATCAGCCAGAACTACACCGAAAAGACTGGATATGATTATTATGGTAGTAGCTGGGAGAAGAAATCATTTACTCTGAACATATCCTTACTCATATCCAACACATCCACAGTTATACATAAATAAATGGCTGGGTTATTATAAAAGTTATTCTGTTTGGTGTGAAGTGCTCTGTCAGGGCTGTTTACACTGGTGGTGAATGGAACCAGACGTCCACCTCTAAAAGCTCCCCTGCAGAAAGTCATTACAAGAAATGACTTTACCCACAAGCCATCAGGTTCCTGAATAAGCTGTGAGCCTTTCACCAACACCACCAACACCACCAATACAACCAACACCACCAACACCACCAATACTACCAACACCACCAATACCAGCAATACCACCGCACTCGGACACTTTATTATTATTAATACTCTTATATATCACTGTGATGGACACTTTAAACAACAGGAATAGATTAATATACATATTTATATTATAGCTCCGCCCTCTCTTACACTATCCTTGTCTAATAAATGTACATATCAGAGAACTCTTTGTATATTCTGTATTTTGTGTATTTTGTATTTAATATAACTCCTTTATATCTCTTTATTTTAATATGGTTAGTATGTATATAGTGTTGTCCTGCTGTAGAGTATTAACCCGAGCCTCACCACAAGCATTTCAATGCATAAATGTCCAGACATGTTGTGCAAATGACAAATAAACCTGAAACTTGATTATGAATCCATTGCCTGATGTCCGAGGCCCTGTTTTAAGGTAGCTTTGAGAAGGTTTTGGCCTTAAAGTCCATTCATGGTGGAGGGATACATGCAGGGTGTTGTGAGGCAAAATAGTCCCCCAAAGAAAAAAAATTTCACCATCGTCAAGGTTTCACCCAGTAGGCTGTGTAGGTTCACTGGTGGTTTGGGTAGTAAATAAATTGTCTATATGTGTATTTTTGTCTATATGTGTGGTAGACATAGTGACCCCAGGTTCCCAGCACCACCACTGTAATCTTAATTTTATTTGAATTTCATTTCCAGTCCAAATTCCTATTATGTAAAAACCCTTATGAAACTATAATATATGGCAATGTATTGGAAAATATAGTGCAATATATTAAATAATATAATGTCATATATGGGAAACAAGCGCATATATTTTGCATATATTTATATGTGATAAATATATTACAATATATTGTATAATACATAAGGAATTGCCGCTTTTCATATATTGTATGTATGGTAGTATAATATATATTTACTTATATGTTGTAATATATTTCATTTTAATATGTAATAGACATCATATGTATTTCTCCATATGTGTTTGCATATGTGTATATATATATATATATATATATATATATATATAGTTTTATATATGTGAGAATATATACATATATTGCCACATGTATGTATGAAAATATTCTCACATATATAAAACTATATATATTATCATATATATATATATATATATATATATATATATATATATATATATATATACATATGCAAACACATATAATGTCTATTACATATTAAAATGAAATATATTACAACATATAAGTAAATATATATTATACTACCATACATACAATATATGAAAAGCAGCAATTCCTTATGTATTATACAATATATTGTAATATATTTATCAATATATAAATATATGCAAAATATATGCACTTGTTTCCCATATATGACATTATATTATTTAATATATTGCACTATATTTTCCAATACATTGCCATATATTATAGTTTCATAACGGAAGGACTGCACAGAAGCCTTAACACCAAAATATATATCAGCTGTGTGAGTGTTTAGTGTGCCCACACTTCATCATCATTACAGCGTCCATTCTTCTCAGGAGACTCGCTTTCAGATCCTCAAAGAGACCCAACCTCCAAAGTTCAGTCTTAGAAGCTGGTTTAGCATGTTCTGCCTCTCCCCCATTATCTAAATAACCCCAAACACGTTCAGTGGTGTTGAGGTTCTGGACTCTGGGATGGTCAGTCTATTGTTCTGAGAGCAGCAGCAGCTTATTTGTTGGTTGTGTACATGTTCTCAGTGAGGAGCTTCTTAAACAGCTACACCTCCTTTCAGACCTCCATAACGTTGAGGTGTCTTCTCACAGTGGAAGGATGGACCGAAACACCTGTGGATGTTCTCAGATCTGAAGCACAAGTGGAGCTTGATGCTCTCCTCTTTCTTAAAGATGGAAGCGCTGTTTATCAAATGGGGACGGTTTTGTTGTTGGGTCTACCAGGTCTTCCAGGTGGTTGTTAGGGGTCCCGTTTGGATTTGAATTCGTTTTTGAACTCCGTCTTTGATACTGAGTATCCAATTTTCTTCACAATGTGTCATATTTGTGTTTATAGGCTGCAGGGACTGGAAATTGAATAAATGAGAAGTGGACACCTTCAACACTGCTGGGAATCAAAGAGAGGTTCATAGCCAAAAGAACCTGTGGACCTCCAAACTAAACCTCAGACACATCAACTAGATTACAAGTCTCATAGTGATGAAAATCTTCTGCAGGTAATTTAGTTTCAGTGAGCACCTCCGCTTTCTCCTGCAGCCGAGGGGCCCAAAACATCCTGACGCATATAAGGTGAGCCAGCCACACACACATCTAGATACACACACATACAGGTCATAGTGAATGTAATCAGATCAGGCATGAGCAGCCGAGCATGGAGAATACAAGGCTCTCTAATCTATTTGCCGATCACCGAGACGTCCAAGAACAGAGATATAGCGTAGGTGTGAGTTGCTCACCTGCAGCCACAGTTTGTCCTCTTGTGACCACTTGCCCCCCGCAATACACTGGAAGGTTGCATTCTGGCCCACATTGACCTCCACATTCTGCAGCCGAAGGAAATGAGGTGTCTTCCCTGTCGGACGCACAAAAACACAATCAATACGCTCCAAAAGACATTCGGAAATAACACCTCCTTTAAACAGACCCTGTGAAATCTTTATGGCTGGTGCGAATGTGGCTACGTCTGCTGTTTAATCTGCTCCGGCTGCAGATACAAAGCTTTTCAAATGGACCCTTAACAAACAATGGAAATGTACCAGCAACAGGAAGCTAGCGGTGGTTCATATTCTCCCGACCAGCTGATTTAGACCATCACTACATTCTAATTCATTTTCAGACTCCCGGCACACTGATGTAATCTGGATGCTAACATCACACCAGCACCGACCTGGCTCCAGCTATACGTGCTACCATGTAGCCTGATGGGAAACAAACAGTAGCTTATCAAGCTGAACACTATGTTATGACCCTTGGTGTTAGTGACCCTTCTCTATGTCTGTCTGCAGCCATTTTGTTTTCCCTCATTGATGCAATTGTGTGCAGGTACATGATTGACCACTTGGGGGCGTCTTCCTGCATCGTGGGAGACGTTCAGTGTCCTCTCCTTTCTAACCTGACCTGGAAATACACCAGTCCAGACCAGCCCGGCTCTCCTCACTCTACTCCTCACTGTGCTTTGCCATGACGACATCCATGGGCATGTCAACTGTTGGGGAAAGAGAAGGCCACAATGGCGATACCCAGTGTTCTGCTAGAGAACCTCCTCTACGTCTTCTTATCACCAGTAGCTGATCCGTCCTCACTTTCGCATCTGGAATAACAGCACAAACGCTCGCAGGTAAGCTATATGCTCCGCCATCTTGGTCCTACCGCTGTGTAGCGCCCTCTGTTGACCCTGATGATGCAGCCTTTGATGTTCCTTGGTTCCAGTAAAACTGATGCAAAGATAGACCGGTTCCATGAGTAGCACCAAGGCTCTACGAAGATTGAATTGAACCAGTTCAACAACCGGGGTTGTTTTGGTTGAAACAAGCTATGTTTGGTCTGGCAGAGGTCAGAAACCAGGAGTCATGAATGATTTCACATTTTTAGATTCTATTACTGAATTTTGGACATGAGAGAAGAACAATAGCAACACCCAGTGTTCTGCTAGAGAACCTCCTCTACGTCTTCTTATCACCAGTAGGTGATCCGTGTTCTGGATATAAGCACACATCTGGAATAACAGCACAAACGCTCGCAGGTAACCTATACGCTCCACCATCTTGGTACTACCGCTGTGTAGTGCCCTCTGTTGACCCTGATAAAGCATTCTTTGACGTTCCAGTCAAATTGATGCAAAGATAGACCGGTTCCATGAGCAGCACCAAGGCTCTACGAGCCTGAATTGAACCAGCTCAAGAACCGGGGTTGTTTTGGTTGAAACAAGCTATGTTTGGTCTGGCAGACGTCTGGTGAGTGCTAGAAATAGGTGTAGCTCTGAAACTGGGAATCATGAAGGATTTCCAATTTTTAGATGCTATTACTGAGTTTTGGACATGAGAGAAGAAAGAGAAGGCAACAATGGCAACACCCAGTGTTCTGCTAGAGAACCTCCTCTATGTCTTCTTATCACCAGTAGTGATACTCAGTGAACTCACATCTGGAATAACTGCACAAACGCTCGCAGGTAACCCATACGCTCCGCCATCTTGGTACTACCGCTGTGCAGCGCCCTCTGTTGACCCTGATAATGCATCCTTTGACGTTCCAGTAACATTGACGCAAACATAGGCCGGTTCCATGAGTAGCACCAAGGCTCTACGAAGCCTGAATTGAACCAGTTCAAGAACCGGGGTTGTTTTGGTTGAAACAAGCTATGTTTGGTCTGGCAGAGGTCAGAAACCAGGAGTCATGAATGATTTCCCATTTTTAGATGCTATTTCTGAATTTTGAAGGACATGCTTTACAGCAAGTACCTTCGCTGACCATCCCGACTGCGGTTCCACTTTATTTACTTGGAGTATGTTTTCACTGTGCACACGTCTTGCAGGCTGTTCTGTGGGTAGAGGTTCTAATTGGTTGGTAATTCGGCTTCTAACAGGGGCTGCTTCATTTTGCTCATCTAGCTTTTAATCTGATCATTGATCTAAAGATGTTAATCTGATCTGAAGTTGCACTGAGAGTGCAGCACTTTTTCCCCGAATGCATTTGGGGTTTTGTTTCCTTCCAGAGAGAATCGAAGAGTCGAGCCAAAGGGCTTCTGTCGTAACAAGAGTGATGAGGATTCAGAGTTTTACTCCGCAATCTGTCTCTCCTCTCTCTCTCTCTCTCTCTCTCTCTCTCTCACTCTCACGCTAACACAAGTTTACTCTAGCTTTGTGTGTCCACTCAGAGGGCTCTTCAGAACAGGCGACAGACTGAGCTCCTGCAGTGCAGTCAGGAGCATGAGGGCGAGCAGACGCTCTGAGAGAGAGAGAGGGTGTGTGTGTACTTACGGCAGGGGTGAGCCAAGACGTGAATCTCGTCCACTGAGATAAAGCCGGGATGCCCTTGCACGGACACTGCCTCAAATATGACCTACAGGAGTGAGAAGGAGAGTGAAGGAAGTGAGAAAGTGAGTGGGGGAAGAAGAAAAAGAGAGAGAGAGAGAGCGAGAGCGAGCGCGAGAGCGAGCGAGAGAGAGAGAGAGAAAAAGAGTGAGAGAGCGAGAGAGAGAGAGAAAGAGTAAGAAAGAGAGAGAGAAAGAGTAAGAGCGCGAGAGAGAGAGAGAGAGAGAAAGAGCGAGAGAGCGAGAGAGAGAGAGAGGGAGAGAGAAAGTGCAAGAGAGAGAAAGAGTGAGAGAGAGAGACAGAGAGAGAGAGAGAGAGAGGGAGAAAGAGCAAGAGAGAAAGAGGGAGAGAGAAAGAGGGAAAGAGAAAGTGCGAGAGAGAGAAAGAGTGAGAGAGAGATAGACAGAGAGAGAGAGAGAGAGAGAGACAGACAGAGAGAGAGAGCGAGAGAGAGAAATAGCGAGTGAGAGAGAGAGAGAGAGAGAGAGAGAGAGAGAGAAAAAAAAGGACAAATTGAAAGACTCAGAATGGAACTCTGGTGCTCTAAGCTTTTGCGATGGAAGTCGAATCTGAGAGACAGAAAGTGGATGTTTCTCATTAGCCTCTGTAGCGCCCCTAGTGGCCACCCCACCAGCTAAATTCATATTTCTGATTAATAGAATCAAATCAAATGCTGGTTCCTATAAATCAGATGATCAGATTAACTAAGAGACTGTTGGGTCTCTGGGACTCTGTGTTGAGCTGCTAGCAAACAGTGAGGGGTGGAAGATGAGGGATGGATACCTCCTGCTGTGAGAAACAAAAGATGGAGACCCAGAACAACAGATACAATCAACAAACAGCATTTCACAACAACAAAAAGTATCTGCTGAACTGGTTTATCACCCCAACCCCCACTGCAGGTTGAGAAAGTTGGTTCATTCTCCTGTAAAGTTCCATTTTGGAGGTTTTTAAGGTGGACTGTATAATTCCATGAGTGTTATTTTATGGTTTGAGGTCTTTTCATTTTTATTCTGAAGTAAAGCACTTAGATAAACCAAAGGAGAACCTTCTATAAGTAGGCGTGTCTGAATTCTTGACTAGTAGTGTATATCCTATGGGTGTTATTGTTGAAGAACCCGTAAAGGTGGAAACTGGATTTTATGGCTCCGGGGGTTAAAGTTAAAAAGCTACTGCATGGAACGTGTACTATGGAATTGCATATAATTAACAGAATCAGACATACCAAGAATATGAAATGCCATATGAAATCATATCCATGATTATCATATCCGTGTGTGCACAAAAGCTTTCCTCATTAGCAGCTCTGGAAGGTTTTATTATGAGTCTCTTTCGACCCAAGTTGGTTCAGACTACTGATGACCATGAGTTGTGTTCAGTCTGCCTCTAGGCTTGGCTCCTGAATATGCCCACCAAGTAGAGCTTCAGTTTGGTTATCAGGGCTTAGAGTAACAAGTGAGACCTGATTTGGTCTTATCGTCCAAGGTTCTCTCGAAAGTCTCCACCAACACCAAAGTTCAAAGGCACTATAATATTTTCACCTTCCTTCCAACACTCATCAGTGGTGTTAAGATTCTGGACTCTGGTCAGTCGATTGTTCTGTTAACAACAGCAGCTTCTTTGTTTGAGGGGTCTGTTGTTGTCTCCTGTTCAGGATATAGTTTATAGTGGTACAGTATGCAGTGTTCAGTGTATAGTTTATAGTGGTGCAGTGTTCAGTGTATAGTTTATAGTGGTACAGTATGCAGTGTTCAGTGTATAGTTTATAGTGGTGCAGTGTTCAGTGTATAGTTTACAGTGGTGTAGTGTTCAGGATATGATTTATAGTGGTACAGTATGCAGTGTTCAGTATATAGTTTATTGTGGTGCAGTGTTCAGTTTATAGTTTATACTGGTGCAGTGTTCAGGATATAGTTTATAGTGGTACAGTATGCAGTGTTCAGTATATAGTTTATTGTGGTGCAGTGTTCAGTTTATAGTTTATACTGGTACAGTGTTCAGGATATAGTTTATAGTGGTACAGTATGCAGTGTTCAGTATATAGTTTATTGTGGTGCAGTGTTCAGTTTATAATTTATAGTGGTGCAGTGTTCAGGATATTGTTTATAGTGGTACAGTATGCAGTGTTCAGTATATAGTTTATAGTGGTGTAGTGTTCAGTATATAGTTATAGTGGTGCAATGTTTCAGGATATAGTTTATAGTGGTACAGTATGCAGTGTTCAGTATATAGTTTATAGTGGCGTAGTGTTCAGTATATAGTTATAGTGGTGCAATGTTTCAGGATATAGTTTATAGTGGTACAGTATGCAGTGTTCAGTATATAGTTTATTGTGGTGCAGTGCTCAGTATATAGTTATAGTGGTACAGTGTTTCAGGATATAGTTTATAGTGGCACAGTGTTCAGTATATAGTTATAGTGGTGCAGTGTTCAGTATATAGTTATAGTGGTGCAATGTTTCAGTTTATAGTTTATAGTGGTGCAGTGTTCAGTATATAGTTTATAGAGGTACAGTATGCAGTGTTCAGTATATAGTTTATAGTGGTGTAGTGTTCAGTATATAGTTATAGTGGTGCAATGTTTCAGGATATAGTTTATAGTGGTACAGTATGCAGTGTTCAGTATATAGTTTATAGTGGCGTAGTGTTCAGTATATAGTTATAGTGGTGCAATGTTTCAGGATATAGTTTATAGTGGTACAGTATGCAGTGTTCAGTATATAGTTTATAGTGGTGTAGTGTTCAGTATATAGTTATAGTGGTGCAATGTTTCAGGATATAGTTTATAGTGGTACAGTATGCAGTGTTCAGTATATAGTTTATAGTGGCGTAGTGTTCAGTATATAGTTATAGTGGTGCAATGTTTCAGGATATAGTTTATAGTGGTACAGTATGCAGTGTTCAGTATATAGTTTATTGTGGTGCAGTGCTCAGTATATAGTTATAGTGGTGCAGTGTTTCAGGATATAGTTTATAGTGGCACAGTGTTCAGTATATAGTTATAGTGGTGCAGTGTTCAGTATATAGTTATAGTGGTGCAATGTTTCAGTTTATAGTTTATAGTGGTGCAGTGTTCAGTATATAGTTTATAGAGGTACAGTATGCAGTGTTCAGTATACAGTTATAGTGGTGCAATGTTTCAGTTTATAGTTTATAGTGGTGCAGTGTTCAGTATATAGTTTATAGAGGTACAGTATGCAGTGTTCAGTATATAGTTTATAGTGGTGCAGTGTTCAGTATATAGTTTATAGAGGTACAGTATGCAGTGTTCAGTATATAGTTTATAGTGGTGCAGTGTTCAGTATATAGTTACAGTGGTGCGATTTTTCAGGATATAGGTCTGAAGATAGAGTGGAGCTTGGTGTTCTCTTCTCTGAAAGATGTTTGTCTGATAGAGGGCGAGATTTGGTGGATCAACCAGGTCTTCCAGGTGGTTGTTAGGAGCCCTATTTACTCTGTAGCTAATAGTTTTCTCCAGTTTTGGAAGGGGGGGGGGGGGTCTCTGTCTTTTGCACAGTACCATACACTGGGCAGGTCACTGTATGGCCCATCAGCAGCTGTATGCATAATATGAGCAAATACTAGAATTGCGATTATACTGCTTCATTCTGTAATTACGACGGAACCGTGATTGGCCCGGATGCTCCCATCAGTCATGTCTATGTAGAGAGCTGCTTTGCATATTGCAGTCATCAGCAAAATCAGCACAGCAAATGCAACACTGATAGGCAAATGATATATCATGCGGCTCTAATTCATGCTGTATTTCTAAGTGACAATATTGTAATCCGAGTTTTAACTGAATGTAACAAAACACCGCACACACAGACGCCTCTCATTTCCACTCTCTCCCAGCCTCCACATATGGGTTTGGCAGAGAGGGAACGCCATGCTGCCCATGCCATGTGGTGGAGACATGTGTGGTCCTCTGAGTGCCCCCTCTCTCCAAGCTGGCAGGAGCCGAGATGGCAGAGCCAGAACCTGGCCACGGTTTAGAGCGGTTTAGAATAGAGTCGCTGGCTTCCCCTGATGGCCCACTTCTCTCACTGATCAGCCATTAGGAGTGGGAGAGGGATTAAATCTACAACTCCATTCAGTGTTAGTGAGTATTAATGGCTTATTTTCCCGTCCTGTAGGCCAGAATCGTGCAGTACCGGTCTACTGAGACACAGAGACCAAGTTAAACCCGAGTGTGGTCAGGCAGAGGTCACGCTAACCTGTCTGTGTATATTAGCAGTGTGCATCATAATACACTGTATACTGTACACTGTACCATTACTCACAGCACATCACATGCTGTATATAACATACTGTATATCACATGCTGTATGTCACATACTGTACAGGTACAAACTGTATATCACATACTGTATATAACATACTGTATTGGTACATACTGTATATCACATACTGTATATAACATACTGTACAGGTACATACTGTATATCACATCCTGTATATAACATACTGTATATAACATAGTGTACAGGTACATACTGTATATCACATACTGTATATAACATACTGTACAGGTACATACTGTATATCACATCCTGTATATAACATACTGTATATAACATACTGTACAGGTACATACTGTATATCACATACTGTATATAACATACTGTACAGGTACAAACTGTATATCACATACTGTATATAACATACTGTATATCACATACTGTATATAACATACTGTACAGGTACATACTGTATATCACATACTTTATATAACATACTGTATATCACATACTGTATATAACATACTGTACAGGTACATACTGTATATCACATACTGTATATAACATACTGTATATCACATACTGTATATAACATACTGTACAGGTACATACTGTATATCACATACTGTATATAACATACTGTACAGGTACAAACTGTATGTCACATACTGTATATCACATACTGTATATAACATACTGTACAGGTACATACTGTATGTCACATACTGTACAGGTACAAACTGTATATCACATACTGTATATAACATACTGTATATCACATACTGTATATAACATACTGTACAGGTACATACTGTATATCACATACTGTATATAACGTACCCTACAGGTACATACTGTATATAACATACTGTATATCACATACTGTATATAACATACTGTACAGGTACATACTGTATATCACATACTGTATATAACATACTGTACAGGTACATACTGTATATCACATACTGTATATAACGTACCCTACAGGTACATACTGTATATAACATACTGTATATCACATACTGTATATAACATACTGTACAGGTACATACTGTATATCACATACTGTATATAACGTACCCTACAGGTACATACTGTATGTCACATACTGTACAGGTACAAACTATATACCACATACTGTATATAACATACCGTACCAGTACAAACTGTGTATCACATAATCTATGTGCTCTTCTTCCAGTACATAGTGAATAACACATACTGTACAAATTGCATGTCACATATATATCATATACTGTATTTTCCTAATTTCACCAGTACTGGCTGTATGTAGCATACTGCACCAGTATATACGGTATACAACATACTATACCCCTATGTACTGAACACTGCACCACTATAAACTATATACTGAACACTGCATACTGTACCATTTCTGGGAGTTTTACCCCTCAGACCCCTCCAGAGGGGCGAGACATGACAGATTTCACGCCTCATAAGTTTCACAGCATAACCAAAGTGTCCTCTTCAAACGTGGAAGCGCTTAAAATGGCACCCCAGGATTCAAACCTCACCGTGATGGGGAACTTGTCAATTAAACCGGAGATTCATTTGGCCAAATTGGCCACTTATCTGTTGGGTGACATTCATTGCTCCGATCAAACGCACAGCGGGATTGTTTTCTTTTTTTCCCTGTATGGTTTATGATCCCAGGGAGGGACTCTCTCCAGTAGATATTAAATTCCAATATTTAACAGCCAATTCATTGAGCTGGGCTGAGTTAGGAAGGGAGAGCTTCTTTTCAAAAGACCCTAAATAGCTGCCTTTGAACACAAACACTCAAACGGCCTTAAACATTTCCGCTATGACAGAAATCTCCGGGTGAGCGCACACATATGCTCAGGTTTGAAAATTACCTGCTGGCCAAACAGACGCGCAGCCTGAGTAAATATTCGCTTATGCACGCACAGCCAGGCTCAATATTCACAATAGAGGCTAAATATTTATCCTCCTCATTAGCTAATTCAATTACATAGCTAATCTTTGGAGGGTTGTCCGGACCGACAAGCAAATGTATTGACAGAGTGAGAGAAAGAGAGAGGCACGGGCGGAGAGGGGAGGGCTGGCGAGAAAGCCCATAGCATGAGGATAGTGAGCCATTCTGAAATTAACAGCCGAGAGCATATTCGCCGTGTCCATTTGCGGGGGGTGATTAAGGTACGGCGCGAATGGCGGCGTTAATTGCGGCAGCCCACTTTTCTAGAGTCGTTTTGGGGCCATTCATCCAGACTGGAAGGCTGGAAATAGGCTCATTTAGACCATTACAGCCAAAGTGGTGAGAAGCCACAGTGCATTAGGCCGCCCCGCGCAGGTCGAAGAGGGCCAACTCGCTGTTAGACCCAAAGCGGCGTGGACACTGGAAAGGGAACTAATTAGATGTTTTCCAGTCTTTCATACTTTCACTATGTAAAAATAAAACACGGACTCGCTGCCAAGCCAGCCGAGTCCCGTAGCGAGGAGGTCTCAGGCAGGCGAGCTCCATTTGGCTGGGCATTCGAGCGTGCATTAACGCAGGCTTCACAGGACGCTCAAACACAAACACGGACGCTCCACAATCTTATTGACAAACCTCTGAGCGAAGGCAGCCCACCGCTATATCCGTGCCCCATATGACTGTTACATAACCAATACAAATTACATTGAAACTCCATTAGGGCCTGTGAGTTATCAGACCAACGGCTACACGACTGTCAAACGCACCGTGGTTTAAAACGAATGGTTCGCTCTTGAATATTAGTGGCCCCAAACCATGTTTGGAAACTTTAGCAAACGGTAAACTGTGATAAAGTTTTTAGATCAGGTCATAAATGGTTTAACTTAATGATATTTGGGAAGGAGGGCCAAGACGCTGTCAGTCAAGACTACCCGCCATGTGCTAGTGGTTTGTGTGTTCCGAAAAGAAAAGGCGATGGTGGAGCCGTCCCTGGGTCTTACACTGCCAAACATCAGATCCTGGCAAGTAGAACGATCTTATAGCCAGTTCATATGTTTTAAACTTCTGATTTTGGGATGGCTGTAAACTCATATTAGGATTATTGTGCTTATTTTTAAGATAATATTAGGATTATTGTGCTTATTTTTAAGATAATATTAGGAATATTGTGCTTATTTAGGATATTAGGATTATTGTGCTTATTTAAGATAATATTAGGATTATTGTGCTTATTTATAAAATATTATTAGGATTGTTGTGCTTATTTATAAAGTATTATTAGGATTGTTGTGCTTATTTAAAATAATATTAGGATTATTGTGCTTATTTTAAATAATATTAGGATTATTGTGCTTATTTAAAATGATATAATGATTATTGTGCTTATTTAAAATGATATTAGGATTATTGTGCTTATTTAAATTCATATTAGGATTATTGTGCATACTTTTAAGATAATATTAAGATTATCGTGCTTATTTAAAATGATAATTTGGCTGATTTTAAGCATGATTCCGAAAATAAGTACAATTTTTTGCCAATATGCTAGTCAACAAATCTGGCTTACTTAAATCACTTAAAACTAGCATAATTAAGAATTTAAAAATGAGGAAGCTCCAAATGAGGAAGCTCCCCGGACTAAAAATGAGCCTCCTTGTGTGTTTAAGGTGGTAGTAACTTCAGGCTCCTGCAGATGGCGCTGCACGAGAATGGTGGGGCTATAAAAACCTGTGGGGTGTGAGTGACGGGATCCATAGATGGAGAAGAGGTTCTACAGTGCAGGGAATGTCTGTATTGTTTTCCATGTGTGGGAAACGCTCCAGAGCAGATGTTAATGATTGGCTAAAAGGAGGGACTGAGCATGTGGGCGTGGCCAAAGACCATAGTGTGAAGGGAGTAGCTGAATCTGCAGGTGTATGGAAGCGCACGGTCATACGGGTCTACCAGCAGTGGATAAAATCCCAGTCTACAGGGAATTCTCCTCGGAACTGTGCCAGGAAAGGCATCCACCAAATTAGTATTGAATGCTCTTGTGCTGGTGGGTTTGCTCTCACCTGATAGGAGTTGGGCCAGAAGGTGCTGATGGCCAATTCGGCTTTGGCCCAGCCTTCAGTAACCGGGGCAGAGGCATTCCAGATGGGGTTCCCCTGCGGCCCACCGTCCACTTTGATGTAGACGTTCAGGGAACCGGGGCTGCGGCCATCCCGGCTAGAGAGGGAGTAATGAAAGTCGATGCAGTGAGTGTCGTTCTCCTTGAGCGTCGGGAGGAGGAGATGGGCCTTCTGACCCGAAGCACGGCCAGACGCGTTGACCATCATGAAGGAACCTGAGGAGAACATGCACACGGTGAGTCCAGAGTCAAGCTAATGGAGTTTAATGTGCAGCAGAGGTGGAACTCGAATGATGAACTAGCGGGATGAGAACAGATAGAACAGAGTGTACCCATTTGGTCGACGAGCCTATAGGCTAGAACGCAGTGAAGGCGGTTTTACTACAATAGCAGATTGTGACCTTTGCCTATTGCATTATCTGCTTTTTAGAAGCCCACAGTCAGGCGCGTTCTCCCTCACGTATACCGCATCCATCTAGACAATAGGACTTGGAGCATAACTGCCTGTTATGAGAACGACTCGGAGCCGAAAGACTACACACGGCATAAAACGATTTCTGGCGGCAGCTTTACATCCATTTTATTCAAATTTTATGAGACAATATGCCATTTTATGGCCACGCTATTATCAGAATGATATAGTATCAAGGCAGAAATGGAGGGAGACAGAGAGAGAGAGGGACGGGAAGAGAGAAAAAGAGGAATAAATGAATGGGCCTATGGAAAACCCCCAAAATCGAACATTTCTCCTCACATATGTTGACAGTAATTCAATTTCTTAAATGAGTAGCAATTAGATGATTAAGGCTGTAATTACTGCAGCTCAAAGGTGCCAATTTGTGATAAATGGCTGTAATTTATTACACATACTCCAACCCAGCACCCAAATATTACATTCATTAGTGACGGCTGTTGTGCTTCTTAACCTTAACAGGAGACGCCTGACTCCGCTGCTCCAGAGAGATCAAGTCCCAGTCTTTGCAATGAATGCACGAGCAGTCCTGCTGCTGCAATGAGATGGTGCATCTTATGATGGTCTTAACCCCAGATTATACTGATCTGATGTTATAAAACAAGCTGTAGAAATGACCCCAGGAAACATTACTCCCAGACCATTAACACACTGCATTAATAAACCCAGATTATATTAATGAATGCTGTGATTTAGAAACAAGCCCAGATTATATTAATCCAGTGCTGTATATTAACTGTAGAAGTAACCCCAGATAATTTTAAACCAGTGATGTATATTAACTGTAGAAGTAACCCCAGATAATTTTAATCGAGTGCTGTAAATTAACTGTAGAAGTAACCCCAGGTTATATTAATCCAGTGCTGTATATTAACTGTAGAAGTAATCCCAGGTTATATTAATCCAGTGCTGTATATTAACTGTAGAAGTAACCCCAGATTATATTAATCCAGTGCTGTATATTAACTGTAGAGGTAACCCCAGATTATATTAATCCAGTGCTGTATATTAACTGTAGAAGTAACCCCAGATTATATTAATCCAGTGCTGTATATTAACTGTAGAAGTAACCCCAGGTTATATTAATCCTGTGCTGTATATTAACTGTAGAAGTAACCCCAGATTATATTAATCCAGTGCTGTACATTAACTGTAGAAGTAATTTATATTATATTATTCCTGTACTGTAAAATTCGATATAGAAATAACCCCAGATTATAATAATCCAGTACCTTATACTAACTGGATTATATTAATCCAGTTATATATTAAATGTATTAAATGCTATATATTAAATGTAGAAGTAACCCCAGATTATATATTAACTGTAGGGTCACCCCCAGATTATATTAATCCAGTATGTACTAACTGTAGTAGAAATAATATTATTCCCTGCTTACCCATAATCCAGTACCTTATACTAACTGGATTATATTAATCCAGTTATATATTAAATGTATTAAATGCTATATATTAAATGTAGAAGTAACCCCAGATTATATTTACCCAGTGCTGTATGCTAACTGTAGAAATACGCCCCTGCTTACATTAACCTCATGTTATAAAATGAACTGTAGAAATAACCCAGATTATATTAATCCCATGGTTTAACATAAACTGGAATAACGCCAGGTTATATTTATCCTGTTTTCAATAAACAAACCATATAAGTAACCCCAGATTATATTAATCCAGTGCTGTATATTAACTATATAAATATCCTGGCTCCGCCCACTCCCACACCCAAGACATCTGTTGCCCATTGGGGCGTGTATTAAGACTCCTCTGTTTGCCCTGTCTGTTGTGTGTCTCTGTGTTCCATTACTAGTAGTAAGCTGTTGTCTTTGATAATACCAGCCTGTGTTTCGACCCGTTACCCGGACTACCCCAAAAAAACCACTATGCACTGGCATCCCGCCTCAACCACTACGTTACAAACACTGCTGGCAGGGAACTTTTCTGGTGAGATATGTGGCCCCTCCCACCTCTGTGACTTATGCCATGATTTATGATCTTGTGCAAATGAGTCATAAACATTGTAGACATCATGTGGTGAAATTATAATATCACCCCCCCAACCCACCCAGCACGCCCACCACCACCACCACCATCCCCACTGAAAACAAATCCCTTCCCAGTAGCACTTCAGTTCGTTCATCAGTTCGTCTGAGAGTCAGTAGGAAAAGCTGGTCCTAGGTCAGCAAGGCGAGAGGGAATCAGTTCCAAGAGGACAAAGAGTGGAGCAGCTCCATCCGGCGTCACATCCAACCCCTATTTTTTGGCCTGCCACCTTTTAACACCGCGGTGATGAATTGCTTCTGGTGATTCATTGGAGGGCCGAGGAAGACACGGCACTATCGCCCTATTCATCACACGTATTGTCGAAGACACCACCACGCACAATGCATCTATCAATCAAGCCCAGCCTTGAACCGGAGAATGAGGCCAATCAATTGCACACACTAATCCAATCTAGGCAAGGCCCCTAAACAGGGAGCAGCGAACGGTCTGATTGCATTTCATATTCAGCTCGCTCTCCGGCCCCGCCACGTCGCACAGGTACTCACAGCCCTGATTGGTATGATAGGTGTTGAGGTTAGAAGGAAGCCTTTGGGCCAAGGGCCAATTCAGACTGGTAGCCTCATAAACATTGGAGCAAAGTACGGACATTTTCACGGCCCCACGGTGGACCCGTCTCCCGAAGCAAATAAGACGGCCCAATGACACAACAAAACCGATACCGCCTATGCCGTATTGACTCACGTGGAAACATTAAGGCCAAACAAATACGCACTCTCCATAAAGCCGTGACAACTGGGCAAATAGGAATATGAGATCTCCCCGGATTCTGGGAGCTACAAAAGCAAAATGGTGTTTACATCACAATCAGTGTCCAAACACGGCAATTAAATACCAATTTAGCCCAAATCCACCCCGGGAGATAGACTGAGAAATGCAACCTTTCAGCATCTCCGGCGAACACTACCTGATTTCAATTACTTTCCAGGGCGACTCCCTGTACAGCTGGGGGCATTCTCATTTACCCGTTTGTTGGGTTCTTAATGTGTTGCGAGCGACAAGCAGCACTTGGCAGAAAATGCAAAGAACAGAAAAGAGAAAGACGGGCTGAAAATAGCCGTCCTGCCATGTCCGATACCCTGTCGCTTCAAGAATCAATTACAATCAAAGCACTGAGTGCTCCGTGTTTATCGTGAAGTGGCCGTATTTCCATAGAAACCCATCTTTATTCCTAAACTAGGACTAAAGATCGCTTTCGGGCCCAGTTTCTTTCTTTCAGATAATCGTGGCTCCTGGGCAATCGCTTCCAGCAAAATCAATAGTAATATGGAGCTGCCTCTCCTAGCCATCAGGCGGTGCGCGGACAGCTAAATGGGGTCCTGAGGAGCCTTACTGTATTGCTCCTCTGGTGCCGACGAGTTAATACCGAAGGCCATCGACCAACAGCCAGTCCTCGGCCCGAGAAATGGAGTGACGGCGGTTAAACCCATCTACTGCTGTTTATTTTTACTGGCCTGTGAAGCGACAGATGGTAAATAGAAGAGTGATATGTTTGAAGCTATTGCCCGAGAGTGGCTTGGCTGACAGTCGCCATCAAAGCGGTAGCAGAAAAGATTCCTCAGGTTGACTTTGGCTCAAACCTCTTCTGCAAATAGCTTCATTTGCAGATTTGCTGTCAGATAGCATGGAAAGGACTGCATTCATCTAAGGATGTTTTTTTTATTTTTTATTGAACACTCAGAAACAAGAATGGTTCTGGTTCTGGTTCATTTTCCACCTGCTCGAGACAGCTGGGACCACCATAATAAGCATGATTAACACTTTAATTGCCTTTTTGGGCCTTTACTGGCTCATTAACTGCTGTGCATCCTAGTTATGGTTTAACATATTGGCTGATACGTAACTGTTGTTCTTCTCGCATTTCTACACTTTTGCCAAGCGCACAAGCATCTGTGGACAGTATACATTCAGATCAGTGTCAAGTTATACTAGCTTATCGCCTTTAATGCCCTCAAACAAGAAAAAAAAAGAAACTGATTAATTTCTTGTATAATAATAAAGCATGCACTATTTTAATTACATTAGCTTAGTATAGACACCTTTAGCATACACAAACAACTAGACCGTTTGGTAACGCATGTTTTTATGTTTTTTTGCTCTTTTTGTGGTATAATTCTGTTCCTCAACACCTATAAAACTATAATATGCCAATAAGATAAGCTCACCTTTGAAAATTCCACCAAAAACGATACACATGTATGGAGAGATTTACTGGCTGCTTGCTTCCTCAATGGAGGACAACTGTAAAGGCTTATCCGTGGAAAGACTCAGTGATCTCTAGTGGATTTTTCTAGCCTAACGTACCTCTGCCAATTGGTAGAGATGGCACGATCAGGGTGAGTTAAGTTCAACACCTTCTTCATTAAAATACAGTGACTTCAAATGTGCTCCACCCAACAGTTGAAAAGAACATTGAAGGGTTTAAGCGACTTTTTTCAAAAAAGAATAACTCTATAAACAGCAAACTGCCATCATCTGCCATCGCAATTGCTCCTCCAGACTCCAACTCCCAGAGTGCACCACTCTGTGATGTCACTGTGATGTGCTCTCCATCAACCAATCACCTTCCTCAGCCAATCTTGTCATCCCTGGGGTCTAACTTGTCACACCTGTACCTCATTAGTCCTGTTTTATGTATATTCCTTATTAGTTATTAGGTATTAGGTATTGGGTATTAGGTATTGGGTATTAGTTATTAGGTATTGGGTATTGGGTATTGGGTATTAGTTATTGGGTATTGGGTATTAGTTATTAGGTATTGGGTATTGGGTATTAGTTATTAGGTATTGGGTATTAGTTATTAGGTACTGGGTATTGGGTATTAGTTATTAGGTATTGGGTATTAGTTATTAGTTATTAGGTATTGGGTATTGGTTATTAGTTATTAGGCATTGGGTATTAGTTATTAGGTATTGGGTATTAGTTATTAGGTACTGGGTATTGGGTATTAGTTATTAGGTATTGGGTATTAGTTATTAGTTATTAGGTATTGGGTATTGGGTATTGGGTATTAGTTATTATGTATTGGGTATTGGGTATTGGGTATTGGGTATTAGTTATTAGGTATTGGGTATTGGGTATTAGTTATTAGGTATTGGGTATTAGTTATTAGGTATTGGGTATTGGGTATTAGGTATTGGGTATTAGTTATTAGGTATTGGGTATTAGTTATTAGGTATTGGGTATTGGGTATTAGTTATTAGGTATTGGGTATTAGTTATTAGGTATTGGGTATGGGTATTGGGTATTAGTTATTAGGTATTGGGTATTAGTTATTAGGTATTGGGTATTGGGTATTAGGTATTGGGTATTAGTTATTAGGTATTGGGTATTGGGTATTAGTTATTAGGTATTGGGTATTGGGTATTGGGTATTAGTTATTAGGTATTGGGTATTGGGTATTAGTTATTAGGTATTGGGTATTGGGTATTAGTTATTAGGTATTGGGTATTAGTTATTAGGTATTGGGTATTAGTTATTAGGTATTGGGTATTAGTTATTAGGTATTGGGTATTAGTTATTAGGTATTGGGTATTGTTAGTTGAGTAAATGTTAGTTGCTGACTGAGTGGGTTCCTACAGCCATATTCAGTTTGACTGGTGGTTTTCACCTTTTTCCTTGTTTTCCCAGTTTTGCTCCTTTTGCCTCTTCCCTTTGGTTTTGTTTGCTCGGCTGGGCTGCTGTTTGTTATTACCCGTACTGTCTGATCGTTTCGGCCTCGCCTCTACCCTTCGGTATATTTCCCCCGGTGTAAAGATGTTAAACCCTGTGAAGAGGATTTCGGGTTTTTACGTGGGACTTGCTGGTAATGTCTGCGAGGGTTAGTAGACCAATAAGATAAACAGAACTAAAAGCAGAGTGTGCAGACAAGTGATTTATTTACACGATGTGGAAAAACAGAAACAAAAACTGTACAAACTGTTAATCATCTCCCTTTATAACTTCTTCAGTACACTTCAAACACTTCCGGCAGCTAGTGCTTGTAACAAATAGCGTCATGAGGGGGGAGGAGCCCCACTCTTGGGAATCCCCTGGGTTTTAAATCGAAAGCCCCGCCTCCGGAGATCCCACTCCCCACCATGGGGTTACAACGGTGTAGTTTCACACACTTAAATTACAATGCTAAATACAAACCAAGCTACACAAACAACCTAGGTCACACAGTCACTGGTATTTACATCGACTGGGCCCATTAACATCACCACTGCATTATTGTCTCTTTTCTCCCACAGGATAGTACATCCATACATACACACATGTTTTATAGTACAAGGGATGGCTTCACTGGTGATGGGGTAGACCTTGCCTTACCACATCGCACCCTGGTTCCCATTTCCTGACTGCTGTCCACCTGTACTGCCCAGCCTTGTGAATAAACCTTGTTTGTCTCCTAACTCTGGTTAGTCCCCCTGGCGTCACACTTCTCCTTTTGAGATACTTCTCCTGCTCACAGAAACACAGTGTCTGATGAGTAACGCAGTTTATGTTTCCTATTTACACATAAGCCGTTGGAATATAACACATAGAAGCCGGGAACTATACTCCTGTTTGTAGTGCTATCCCAAGAGTTTGGTAGAAGAGTGAGGTGTTACTCGAGACGGAGGGGGGGTCGTATAAGATCTCAGGTGGTTAGTTTGTGAAAGAATATATTACCGAACGAGAAAAGGGCATTTTGTTGCTATTAAAGCATGAGTGAGAGCTGTTAGCCAACACAGGCCTCCTGAATACCAGGTGGTGTTTCACTCTTGTCCTTAACACTGTCCTTATCACAGTATCTACAACGTGGTACAACTCGTATAGCAGTACCAGCGTTCACTACCCGTTCACCTCCCATTACGTAACATGTGGCTCCTCCTCTTCTTCTCCTCCTTGCCCCCATCCCCTATTCCTAGAACTTTATTTTATAGAACTTTATTTATAGAACTTTATTTTATAGAACTTTATTTATAGAACTTTATTCCTAGAACTGTGTTCATAGAATTGTATTCCTAGAACTTTATTTATAGAACTTTATTCCTAGAACTTTATTCCTAGAACTTTATTTTATAGAACTTTATTTTATAGAACTTTATTCCTAGAACTTTATTTTATAGAACTTTATTTATAGAACTTTATTCCTAGAACTTTATTTATAGAACTTTATTACTAGAACTTTATTTCTAGAACTTTATTTTATAGAACTTTATTCCTAGAACTTTATTTATAGAACTTTATTTTATAGAACTTTATTTTATAGAACTTTATTTTATAGAACTTTATTCCTAGAACTTTATTTTATAGAACTTTATTTATAGAATTTTATTCCTAGAACTTTATTTATAGAACTTTATTTATAGAACTTTATTTTATAGAACTTTATTTATAGAACTTTATTTATAGAACTTTATTTATAGAACTTTTTCCTAGAATTTTATTTATAGAACCTTAATTATAGAACTTTATTTATAGAACTTTATTCCTAGAACTTTATTTCTAGAAATGTATTTCTAGAACTTTATTCCTAGAACTTTATTCCTAGAACTTTATTCCTAGAACTTTATTCCTAGAACTTTATTCCTAGAAATATATTTCTAGAACTTTATTCCTAGAACTTTATTTTATAGAACTTTATTTTATAGAACTTTATTTCTGGAGCTTTTTTCCTAGAACTTTATTTATAGAACTTTATTTCTTGTTTAAGCGATTTTTAGCCAAACCCAAATTTTCTGCCACATTTTCTCACTATTTTGGCAGATTTGCAATTTGACTCGTTTCCCACAAATTCCCTAAAATGAGCAAAATTAATTGCAATTTCAGTAAGAAAAAAATCAAATGACTAAAACCACTTAAAACAAATTATTACTTAATTAAATAATCTTGAAATGACCTTACAACAATCTCAAAATGCAAATTCTAAGATATTTCAAGTGAATATTAGATTATTTTAAATCTCAAGATTCCTGTATTCCGGTGCTAAAAGGTTCTGCTACCTTGTTCAGTGGAGGAAACAGGCTGAGAGGTACTTGAATCAGAGGAAGGTCATTTGTATTGTTATTATTATTATTATTTTGCCCAAAGCCATTTCCACATAGCTTCTAAAAGTACTCAGAAGCCTTGGCGAGGTAAACCATTATTCCTGATGAGTGTTTCCACAGGGAGCCTTTCTGCAGTGAACGTCCCATTCCTGCCATCATAATACGACGCGCCGTATGACAGATCGCGAACGCTCTGCTAGTTGTCACTTTAATATGCAATTATGGCAGGTCCCTGTTCTTTGGGCCCTCTCCTGCTCGGCCTGATAAAGTCAAGGCATTTCTCATCGCCTCTCTCCCTGCCTTGTTTTATCTCCCGCACCCCCCACGGGGGGATGAGAAGGATCCTATTTACCATACAGCCAAACCCAAAAGCAGTAATCTGCAGTCTAGTCTAGATGGGGGGGGAAGAGAGGAAGGGCAGCCACGTGTTACCAAGGGGAGGTGGACTGGTAGTGAACACTGGTACAGCTATAAGGGCAGTATACGAAATACCCCCTGGTATTGGGGAGCCTGTGTTGGCTGGTTAGTAGCTCACATGTCATAGCAAGCAAACCAAGCGAGCAGCAAGCGTCTACCTCTTCACCTTCAAGAGGTCTCCTGCAGTGCCTGCACGTGAAATGAGGTGCCCACAGTTTGTCTTGACCCCTGATAGGCATGCTGAAGTGTGCTTCGTAGGTCTCGCACATCCTAACAGATGCCTTCACGGAGTTGTTTCTCTCTCGAGCGCGCCTGCCGGATGCTGCAGCCTCCGTAGTTCTGTATCCACTAACCATATACTTAACTGGAGCACAAACTGGCATGGCTGTTTTAACACATCTGTATTAACACTGCTATGTACACTCCTGGACAGTCCCAGACAGTTCTAGAAAGTTCTAAACAATTCTCCAAAGTTCTAGAAAATTCCAGACAGTTCTAAACAATTTTCAAAAATTCTAGAAAATTCCAGACAGTTCCAGAAGGTTCTTAACAATCTCAGAAGTTCTAGAAAATTCTTGTTAGTTCTAGAAAGTTCTAAACAATTCTCAGAAGTTCTAGGAAATTCCAGCCGGTTCTAGAAAGTTCTAAACAATTCTCCAAAGTTCTAGAAAATGCCAGACACTTCTAGAATGTTGAAACAATTCTTCAAAGTTCTATGTCAAAAAATTCTTGTCAGTTCTAGAAAGTTCTAAACAATTCTCAGAAGTTTTTGAAAATTCATGTCAGTTCTAGAAAGTTCTAAACAATTCTCAGAAGTTCTAAACAATTCTCAGAAGTTCTAGAAAATTCTTGTCAGTTCTAGAAAGTTCTAAACAATTCTTCAAAGTTCTAGAAAATTCTTGTCAGTTCTAGAAAGTTCTAAACAATTCTTCAAAGTTCTAGAAAATTCTTGTCAGTTCTAGAAAGTTCTAAACAATTCGCAGAAGTTCTAGAAAACGCCAGATCTAAAACCTCTGCGGCGTTCTCACAGTTCCAGAAGCTACTAGAAGTCTACTCAGCACTGAACATATCGCTGAGTTCTGTACAATAGAGAACTTCTTGAAATATTATCCTAATATAAGTTTATGGGGACCATTAACAGTCTTCTCTTTATTTTAGGCCTTAATTGGTCAGATTTCCAGGTTTACAAATGTGCTACTGGATATAGTTTTGCAGAGGTATTCCAGACAGTTACAGTTGATAGGCTATGACGGTTCCAAATGGCTGAACCAATACAGCGCCACCCTGAGGCACACCAGTGCTGCAGCTCCAGTTAGTTAAGAATACCAGAAGACTGAACCTCACTGATCGGTGGGTGAAGCAGATAAACCAGTGCTTCCCTGCTCCCAGCACACCTGACTTAACTTATCAGCTAATGAAAAGCCCCTTCAGAGTTGCAGAGGGGGGGTTACAGCAGGGAATCCACTAAAACGAGCAGGCCAGGGTGCCTGCAGGACCAGGGTTGAGAAACACTGAGCTAAACAATACCAGCATAACATTATAATATATGTTTATTTCAATGGACCCACCAGAATAATGGATTTGAGACAATCAGGCTATCCCAGATTTTAAATATAGCCATCCATGAAATATGCCCAAGTGGTAAAATCATCTAGGGGTATATCTAATTTATTTGCATTATTACATTTACGGCGTTTAGCTGACGCTCTTATCCACAGCGACTTACAGAGCCAGCCATATTACAGGTAGGCTAGTGTAGCGTTAGAAGTCTTGCCCTGGGACTCTTATTAGTGTAGCAAAGTCACCCAGACCAGGATTTGAACCCCAGTCTCCCACATGTGGTGGTGTCTCCCTGGCAGGTAGTGGTGTTATTTGCTGAGCTACACCAACCAGTACATTATTAGATGGTTGTATGAATGCTGTAATGTCATTTAACCCATGCTATTTCATCGAGTGAAAATATTCTATCGTCAGATGAATTTATATCTTGAAAAAAATCAAACCCATCTGCTAATAATACAGTAGAATAACACACTTTAATTACACATATATGAAATAATAATAGCACCCGTATCATATTTTAGATATAACACATCTGTCACTGCTGTTAACACTTACCTTTATATTATATTCTTTATATTATATTTATTATCATTTTTATATTATTGTCCTCGGAGCAGAAAACATCCCGATATGAGCCATACGCTCTACATAAGTCATGTTATATCACCCACTCCTACTGCGTGTCTGGGACAACAGTGGCGAGTCAGCTGCAGTTTGGAGCAGCTGCGAGAAAAAAACAAGTGTGGTGGGGTAGGAGTGATGGGGGGGCGGGGGGCGTATAGCATCACCCCCCTCCACCCCCGCTGTGGACAGACTGCAGATGGGCCACCCTCACGTGAACACGAGCACATACTCTTCATAGGGGTCCCTGGAGCTGGACCGATCAGAGCTTCACTGCTGGGCTTCGGCCCATTTCACACATTTAAAGACGCCAAATTCCCAAATCCACCACTTCACCCCCACCGCAGAGAGAGAGAGAGAGAGAGAGAGAGAGGAGGAGGGTGGGGGAGGAGGACTGTAATTACTAACATATATCTCTGTTTACAATTTTAAATGAATATTCAATTATTACTTTGCACCTCCATTAATTGATGACAACACTTTGGCAACGCTGTGACTGAATGCAGCCAAGCCAATAAAGCATCACAGCTGAGAGGAGCAGACAGAGAGGTGCATGTGAGAACGAGGGCGTATGGAACGTATCATAACTAACTACATACCGTACTGTGCAGAATCCGCCACCTCAGGTAAAAACTCTTCCAGTTGAAAAAGGTCTTGGGTACAACATCCTCTTTTATCAGGAGTTTGTAAGAAGATGGGATCTGACATAATCCATTTGCTCAACGATGGAGAAAGCCCAATCTGAATATGTGAAATATATATGGGACATCTAGTGTCCAGACCTTAACATCGCTGAATGGGTTTGGGGTTATTTGGATGGTGGGATGAAGCAGAAAATGCTAAACCAGCTTCTAAGACTGAACTTTTGGAGGCGTGTTTTTACCAGTCCTTTGTTGATGCTGCACCAACTTTATACATCACCGCTGTCCAAAGAAAAACAAGTATCTCCAAAATGGCGACTTTACAGGAGAACACAAAAACCTAATTTCATTCTCATGCAAATCAGTGGAATCAGACCTTTGTCCAAGCGGTTTTTGACCATTTCTGTTGGTCAGTTCATTATAAAATCTTCAGACGGTGTAAACAGCAGCTGCTGTGTCCAAATGATGCATAATAAAAACCAACAAAAATGGAGATACATGGTTTTCTTTGGACAGCAGAGATATATGCAGTGCTATCTGGACCTGCAACACGTGGCATGGCTTGATGGGTCACAATACCAATTGTTTTGTGTGTGGCATAGACCTCAATAACAACTGGGTTTGTGTGTGGCATAGACCTCCTGAAGCCATGGACTCCATTTGTCAACAAGGCAATGTGCAGCCTGGTGGTGGTTCCATACTGGTGTGGTGTGTGTTCTCATGGCATGGGTTGGGTCTACAGGTCCGTCTACCACATCATTGACTGGAGCCTGCTACGTTTCACTGCTTGGTGACCATGATGGGTTATCCTAGCAGGTTAATGCACCGTTCCATTGAGCCCAAGTTGTTCAGAATTGGTTCAGGTAGCATTCTAGAGAGTTCTGACAACTGATGTGGCCTGCATGCGTACCCAACATGAGCCTAATCAAGGCTTTCCACTATCATGCCTCATTCAAACTCTGATAAGTCATGTCACCTTGCCATTGGCACACTGGCCAGTGTTCAGCCTCACTCACAAGTTAACACCTCACAGCTTATACAGGTGTGGGCATTCCCAAGCTGATTCCTGAGGTAACCACCTTGTGATTATCAATCTGAGGAGAATTCCCTGTAGGCTGGGATTTTAGCCACTGCTGGTAGACCCATATGACCGTACGCTTCCATACACCTGCAGATACAGCTACTTCCTTCACACTATGGTCTTTGGCCACACCCACATGTAGTCTCTCCTTGCAGCCAATCATTAACATCTGCTCTGGAGCCATTTTCCACACATGGAACGAGACATTCCCTGCACTGTAGCACCTCTTCCCAATCTATGGATCCCATCACTCACACCCCACAGGTATTTATAGCCCCATCATCCTCATGCAGCGCCATCTACAGGAGCCTGAAGTTACTACTACCTTAAACAGCCAAGGTGACATTTTTCGTCAGCTGAGCTTATTTATACATGTAGGCTCTAGGTCACCTTGGACACCTTCAGGCATCTATTGAATTCCATCAGCACCTATTAAGCAGATACTAATCCTCTTCTGAGGAGGAGCCAGGCAACGATTAAACAAGAACACTAATAAATATTATTAATATTAATATTTACTGTACTGTTACTTGTTTTTGAATAACTTAAGAGGTGCTTTGAGTTGAAACCAAACAAGTTAAAGGTGGCCTCTCCATCCCATTCAGAAATGTAGGGGTCTACGAGATTCCCAGAGTGCACTCTGTGCCGAAACACGTGCCAATACAAGAGAAAAAACAGCAGACGAAAGAGAAAGCGAGAAGCAGGCGCCTGAGCCAGGGCCCATATGTTCCCCGTCCTGAGTGTGTAATGGACCTTCATGATCTGCCTCCCCATGCCCTGATTACCACACAGACGCTCATCCCCCCCTCCCCCCGGATCACCCCCACCACTCCAGCAACAACAGTCTCGTCCCATCAGCACGCCAAATATGATTTGATTGGCGTGTAGTCAGAGAGAGCCGTCGGCAGCGCGACACTATTTGCTGGAAACCTTTTTAAATCATGCCAGCTCTCGCCTCACTGACCTTTTCCCATGAGCCCTCGGTGGACTGATGCAGTCCGACAGGGGCTACGGCACGAAGCACCCCGCCTCCGGAGACGTGGCAATAATCTGATAAGTGGGAAATCAATAATGAAAGTGTCATTATATGGGACGCGGCCACAAGCGCCGATGCATATCTGCAAATCAGCCAATCGGAAATCAGATTCAAGGGACAGCTTTTTTTCCGGGCTTCGGAATTCCGCCACCCGCCGCCTCCTTTCTTCTTTCTCCCCTGAACTTTCGCTCGATTTATGTCTCCGAGTGTTTGTTGATATGGGCCCCTTTTTCTTAATCAAGTGTAAATGTACATCCAATTAGGACGTGCCGGGAAAGCTTTTAGAACAAAAGATGCAATTAATGAATCTTGCATCAGGTGGTAAAAACGCTCCCGCTCAGACTTGGCACTGATTTGCAAACCTACGGGGCGAGATTTCCTTTACCAGACGAAGAAGGCGCGCCTTAAAAGCCTAGTAGCCTAGATGAAAGCATATTTACCATGGGAATCAGCTCGGTAATTTAGTGCCATCTTCACGTATCTGTTCCTAAACAGGTTTAGTGCAGTCCTCGTATGTCTAGCACAAAAGCTTTCTCTCCCAACGTTCCTTCTGGAAACAAGCCTCGGCATAGTTTCTCATTGGACTGTCCAGACTGTTATTAAACTCCAAAAAAGCTTCCGTTCCCAACAGTTATGAAAAGCTCATTTGCGGGAAAATTAAGGGCCAGCCTTGTTGAACAAACCTCACGCTTTATTCTACAGAGCCTTATTAATATTAATCAATCAATCAATCAATATTTATTTATATAGTGCTTTTTACAACCAACGTTGTCTCAAAGCAGCTTCACAAAAAATCAATTTGTTATACAAAGAAAAGAACCACAAGGTTAAAGTACAGACATGTGAGGGTGGAAAAACCGGGTCCGAGCCCCCCTTGAGCAAGCCAGAGGCAACAGTGGCGAGGAAAAACTCCCTTGGGTAAGGAAGAAACCTCGAGAGGGACCAGGCTCAAGGGTGGAACCCAACCTCCTAGGTTGGAAAGGAAGCCTATGGGCACAATACTTACTAACTAGAGGATCTTCCTTTGTGAGTTATACCCTTAACCATATGGTTTCTGTGCAGGACGTGGAGGTCACGTGGAGGTCTCCTTAATGCAAAGTTGCCAGTCCATTTAGGGACACATTGCTTGGAGCAGCTTCCTTCAGATCACATTTACCTCTTATCCACCAACAAATTGCCAGTGCTCAAAGTGCCAGTGCTCGTACCAGAGCTGGAGCTGGTTTCCAGGACCAACGGAACCAGTTAAGAACAGAACCCCCTTTGCACTGGTTTGAAAACCAAGTGATTACATATCTGGAGTTGGATGGTCCTTTGGTCGAACATGGGTCCACTGGTGGGTCCACTGATTGGCAGTGTCAACTGGCTCCACGAGTCCATACCAGCGAGTTCAGGTTTTTCAGACTCTGAACCTATTTATCATGCTGGGGAGATACTAATCAGCAGATCAGTGTGAGATTCTGGCTAACTGAATGTGCCTGAAGGCATGGTGGAAGCAAGTTGCCCATTCTGAATTACGGAATTTGCTCTGTTCAAGCCTCTGCTGCTGATCAGTTTTGGTTCTAGAGTGCCGGAGCCCAGCACGGTCCGGTGATCTCGCTCTTCAAACACACCTGATTCCACTCATCTGTTAATTCCCTGGTTCAGTAGGAGTGTTTGAGGAAGGAATTGGCCAAATGGTGCTGGACACTGCCTCTCCAGGTGCAGAACTTCCTGATTAACTCAAATTCCTTGGTACCTCTGTGACTGACCAGGCCCTGTGAGTAAGATTCCATAGACCAATGAGCCAAAACTGATGAGATGAAGTAAATGACAGTGATTATCGTGCAGGAGTTGTGCATGGTGATGTCTGTTATTGAAGTCAAGGTGCAGGTTTGGGGGGAAATGGACAGGTGTGAAGAGCTAAGCAACTCTAACAAGGGCCAGATCGTTATGGCCAGAAAACTGTGGGGGCTCCTGGTCAACAGGGGTGAGTACCTAACAACAACGGTCCGAGAAGGGCCAAACCACAAACCGGCAACACTCAAGCCTCATCTATGAGCGACTATCCTGGATGGTCCGAACCAACAGGAGGGCTACTAGGGTCCTTGGATCCTTGCCCATCATCACGGGAGTGTACAATGGTGACACGAAGAGCCTAGAGCAATGGCAGAAGGTCACCTGGTCCAACTAGTCCCATGGAGGCAGCTTTCACTTGGGAAAGTGATGGCACCAGGATGCACTAAGGAAAGAAGAAAAGCTGGTGCAGGAATAGTGATGCTCTGGCTGATGAGTCCGCTGGGAAACCCTGGATCCGACAATGACATATGCCACCAACCTGAACATGGTTTCGGACCAGGTACACCCCATGGTACTCCCCAATGACAGGGACCTCTTTCATACTCTTATACTATTTGGGAACAGTTTGAGGAACACGATGGAAAGTTCAGGGTGCTGCTGTTAGTCTCCAAATTTCTTGGATCTCAACCGGATCGAGCATCTGTGAGATGTGCTGAAACAACAAGTCCAGTTCCACCTCACAACTTAGCAATGCTGCTAATGTGCTGGTGCCAGATGCTACAGGCAGGCATGCTGTGTGTGCGGCATGTGGGGAAACAAGAGCGTAAAAGACAGGTGACCGTAATGTTTCGGCTCATTAGTGTAGACATGAAGGCAAAAGAAATTACTCAGAGAGGAACAACCACCCTCACATAACTGGCTTGAGCCGCACAGTACTACGTAATAGTCTAAGGCACCAAAGTAAAATCCCTAACCATTGATCTGGTGGCTAACTGGTTGATTGATGGCTAATTACGGTTTAGGCTTAGCATTGGATAGTCTACTCCAGTCTTTCTCAAGCCTGGTCCTGGAGGCACCCTGTCCTGCACCTTTTAGTGGATTCCCTGCTTAAACGCACCTTCTCCATCTCCGAAAGGGCATGTTAATGAGCTGATTCGGTGAACCAGGTGTGTTGAGAACAGACGATGCACTAAAATGTGCAGGGCAGAGTGCCTCCGTGTTCTGGTTGAAGGGCATTACCTCTCTGGCATCCCACAGGGGGCACCCACTGAGGCAGCAAGTGAAACCTGCGCTATGGCACTACCACCACCATGCTTCACAGATAGAGTTAGGCTTTAGGATTGGTGTGCAGTGATTTCTTGTTGCATAGAAGCCTTAACATTTATCCTGTAGCAGGTGTTCTTTAGATTTTAGTTGGTCAGGGTTTGAATTTCACCTGGGCAGGATTGATTTACGGTTTTTCATATAGCACTGTTTACATGCTAACCTCACATGAACATCATCTGAGCATGTACCTTATGGTAGGCCCTGGAACTCGAGCAGGAGACGTCCTATGGTTCCCTCTTACCTCTTTCCCTGATCTTCGTTGTACTCCCACTCCAATCGAGAGCAGGAGCAGTGGGGAATTTCTTCCATTTATAAACCATCTGCCCCGCTGCGGGTTCATCAGTGTAACCTGTCTTATGAGCTTCAACATTGTTTTCTTTTGAGGTCCTATGAAATCTCTTTCCAGTGGGCGATATTGCATTTGAGGAGAATTTTTTTAAGAGCCGCAGATGAAAACAGTGTTTTTTTTTTTTTTTTTATATATATTGAGGGGCAACGCAGCAAATAAGGTTACAACATTATTGAGTGCATTTCAAAGCACACAGGTTTTTTAGGATGCTCCTTGCTCTGCACCCAGCCCGGATCCGCACTCCATGAGACTACACAAGCAGACAGAATACGATTTGAAAAACAGCCTCATGCAAGGAATCAACAGCTGCCCAGCTGGGGAACAAAACACATACATCAAGCAGACAAAGCGTTCTGTTTTCTGCTTTACTGGTCTCCTGGAGGAGGGCATCAGCGCCGGGTCTTAACACGGTCGGTAAAACAGCAGGTGCATGTAAGCTCTTGTGACAATTTTTGAAGCCCAAGTATCGTCATGCAGAGAAACTACAAGAAGGTATCAGATTTACTGACAGTTATGATTTGGAAGACAGCCTTATATTCACGATAGAGGTTTATGATATAAGCAACACGCTGGAAACATGACCTGAAGTGCCCTTCCAGCACTTTATCAACTGAAATAGAGCAGTTCCAGTCTAGTGCCAGTCCAGTGACCCTCCAGGCCTGGTCCTGAAAGCTTCCTGTCCTGCACATGTTAGGGTTTGCCCTGCTCCCAATACCTCTAATCCCACTAATCCACCAATTAACAAGCCCTTCCCAAGTTGTGATGTAAGCAAGCACAGGCCTTAGGACTGACCCAACAGCCATGACTGCAGACATTCAGTGAGCAGTGATGCCCTCCGTGAGTCATCCTGTTAGTGCCACCATCGTTGGCAGGACTACCTGCACTCAGACTGTTACGACGACTGTCCTTAACACCACGACACCGTCACCAAAGGCTGCAGTGGTGTCGTACCAGACTGTCATGGAGTGACCCAGAATGGCAGCGGGTCATCTTCAGTGACGAGTCCCGCTTTAGTCTTGGTGGAGACGACCAACGAATCCGTGTGTGGAGGCACCGTGGTCAGCGCCAAGATTCATTGGTATTCGTTGGACATTCTGCCCGATCCGTTCTTCCTGCGTGGACGCTGATTCAATGGGCTAGAAAAGAAGTGGCCTTGCGTGGTAACACCACTACTCAGGGTGCCACCTCTACATGTGGGAGACTGGGGTTCGAATCCCAGTCTGGGTGACTATGCTAAGCTACACCAATACGAGTCCTTGGGCAAGACTCCTAACACTACACTGGCCTACCTGTACTATAGTTACCCTTGTAAGTCACTCTGGATAAGAGTATCAGCTAAATGCCATAAATGGCTTGAAGAAAAACAGGTAGCTCTACAGGAGAGGGCAAAAGCCTTCATTACTGTCACAGTAAGTTAATGTAAGGTGTTCTATTTAAAGCTGTTTTGGAGCATTTCTATAGGTCCGTTCTTCATGGCATTTTCCCACCACGTACAGGACATCAGACCGGCTCGAATGATGTGGGAAAGTCCAAATTGGAAAAAATGGAGATACATGTTGTTTTCTGAACAGTGTGATATGCATAAACAGCTCAAATGCCACGGATGCCATTACCTAGTAAACAAATCGTACGTTTATATGTTTTATAAATCAGCAAAGTTGACAAAGTGAAATATTAAATATCTCGTCTTGGCTTTAATTAAATACCTGTGTAAAGCAGCTTAGGAAAAGGAAAATTCTTTGTGCATGTTACCAATTACCATGTTTGAATATGCAAATATTCAAAAAAACATAAAAATGTACATGGGTAGATGTAACGAGGCATGGTGGAGGTAGTACCATAGCGCAGGGTTGAACTGCTGCCTCGTTAATGTAAATGATCGAATAGAACTGTGTACATAGTCATTCATCAGTCTGTACGCGATGCACGTCATAACCACACACAATAAAGGCCTTCGTCTAGAGAATTCCTTCAGAAATTCCGCCCACCTTTGTGTGTGGACTGTGTGTAAATTGGCCGTTGAACGCCAGGAAACAGTAAAACCAACAGATAAAAAAAAAAAACAATAAAGCTGACAATGTGAAATATTAAATATTAAAAAAATAAATGCTTTGTGGTTTTATTTGCATTTTACTGACTACCCACAGTCCTTCTTTTGTTTTGTATATAAACAACATTAAAAATGTATCTGTAGATGTTGATGTGAAAGTAAATTGAATAGAACTGTGTACATACGACTTTATTAGTCAGTACAGTATACAGATTCTAACCACACACAATGAAAGTGTAGCCAACTTGGTGTGTGGGCACTGATTTAATAGGATAAAAATAGAGCCCTGAGGACCACAAATATATCATCACTGTCTGAAGAAAAACATGTATCTCCGAAGCAGTAACAGGAGAGGCCACAAACCTTCATTACCTTCACTGTCGTTTACAGTAAAGTGCTGATATTCCTTTTATTACGGAGACATTTGAAGCATATAGGTCCATATACAGGGGTTGGACAATGAAACTGAAACACCTGGTTTTAGACCACAATCATTTATTAGTATGGTGTAGGGCCTCCTTTTGCGGCCAATACAGCGTCAGTTGGTCTTGGGAATGACATATACTGCGTCCTGCACAGTGGTCAGAGGGAGTTTAAGCCATTCTTCTTGCAGGATAGTGGCCAGGTCACTACGTGATGCTGGTGGAGGTTTGTCCTTCTTGGTGGTATGCTGACATTACCCTGGATACCGTGGCTCTTGATACATCACAAAGACTTGCTGTCTTGGTCACAGATGCGCCAGCAAGACGTGCACCAACAATCTGTCCTCTTTTGAACTCTGGTATGTCACCCATAATGCTGTGTGCATTGCAGTATTTTGAGCAGAACTGTGCTCTTACCTGCTAACTGAACCTTCACACTCTGCTCTTACTGGTGCAATGTGCAATTAATGAAGATTGGCCACCAGGCTGGTCCAATTTAGCCATGAGACCTCCCACACTAAAATGACAGGTGTGTCAGTTTCATTGTCCAACCCCTGTATATAGGGTCCTGTTGTTCCGGTCTTCTTGACATGTTTTGTCATGCACAGGACATTAGAAGTGCTCCAAAGATGTGGACAAGTCTCTCAAGTTTCTCTTGACGGCTATTTCTCTATACAGACATGTTCAAACAGCTTGAATAGCACAAGCATCATTGAATAGTGAAACAAAGTACTGGAGGCTGATTTACTGCCCCAAAAACACCTGCAGCTGGAAAAGGAATGTGGTGGGGGCGACGAGGCTTGGGAACCACCACTCTAGTCCGTATGAACTGAGATAAGACCTCTTGATATGGAGGAGTTTGAACACTGGTCGAAATCTGAGAGAGATAGCTTTCAGCTATCAGCAGGTCCTGTTTATCAATCACTGACTTAACGTAGTATCTAATGAATTATCTTTGGAACATTAGTGGAGAACAGGTATCTCCGAAATGGTAACTTTACAGGAGAGAGCCAAAACCTTCATGGGCATGATGTAGATGAGGATTTCTAGAAAAAAAAATAAAAAAATCTGAGTAAATTGAGATACTCGTTTTCCTCTGGACGGTGATGATATGCGCAAACGGCTCGAACGGCACGGACACCATGAAACGGTGACACAAAGTGCAAGTTCATAAGTTGTGAGGTGGTTATCTGAGGCTAATTTAGTTCCCCCAGACACGTGCAGCTGGAGGAAGAGAGCAGCTTCATGTTTATCTTGGCCTTTGTGTTTGTGGAGATTTGTGTTTTTATTTTTTGGCCTTTCAGACTGTAAATACAGACGCGCTGCAAAATACAAAACCACAGCCGAGATGGCATTCAGAGCCCACAAAGCTGAAACTTCCCACCACGTAACAGCGTCGAGGCTGAGACGAAGCCCAGTGACATTTTTAAGGGGGGAAATTCTTATCTTTTCACAAACGAGAGCTTCGCTGTGGACAAAGACCCACTCTAAACCCCTTTCGTTTCTTCTGCGTGTAACAAAGGCTGGCATTTAGCAGGCCCAGGGAAGACTCCCGCTGGGGCAGAGGACTCCAATCAAGTCCAGGATGCTTCAAAATGAGCAGAGGCTGCTTATTTATCATTAGGAGCGAGGAAGAAATGGACTATGTGGGTATGCGAGTTACCTCTGGCTAGCCTGAGGAGAGAGGAAGAGGCAGAGGCCAAGAGGAGAGAGACTAATAACACCTTCCGATGCATTCGCTCTGCCGTAAACAGCGCCTCATCTGCACATCAAAAAACCACAATATTCGCCACAAACAGTCCGGATAAAAGGAGCGCTGGAACTCATTTGACTGGCCGTCTCTATCGTAGAGCCAGGCTATTAAAAGCACAGAGGCTCCTGTTCGAGAGTAATGAAGTAGTTTCCCGGGGTAGAAGCGGAAATAAGATCAACCAGACCTTTTCCTTCAGCCCCGGCACCAGAACATCTTCATCAGACCAGCTTAACAAATAACTACATCTGCTTACTAGCTGCTATAGTGGTGGCACAGTCCGCTTCCAGTTCAAAGGCTAGGAAAACAAGCCTCTTGATGATGTACACTCATCATCAACAAAACAGCTGCACCCAGAAGGAGGTGTGGAAGTGCGGTGCTGTTGGATAGTGAGAGATAAAGGTGACCAGGATCAATAACTGATGATAAATTTAGACTGATATGATCAATATTTATTGAGCTACACATACAGAAGTCTGTCTCTAAGTATGGTGTTGGGCCGCCATGTTTGCTAACCCAACATGCCAGCGTTGTAGCTGTTCCTAATGGTGTCCTATGATAATCCATCCCGTGCTAAGCTAATGTAATTCAAATTGACTACTTGCTTTGTTGTTATTGACCCCTGGTAAAGACATTAAAGGGAGGGATAAGGAAAACTAGATAACACTGTCTAACAGTTGTAACTCCACCCACCACCCCCACCCTTTCTTGTAGAACACAAGGTTCACCATCATGGACTTTTTTAAGGAACGCTGACATAAACGTAACAGCTACACATCACATAAACAGACATTAGTAAAAATATAACACCCAAAAACTGGAAATGTGGAAAAACGTGAATCCTAATAACCACCTGGGGAAAAATGGCAATCCTCGCACCCATCTGGAAGACCCGTAGACTCACCAACACTGCCCCCATCAGAGGTTTTCCAAACTGGAGAAAACAATTAATAGCTACTAAGAAACCAGGATTCCTAATAACCACCCGGAACACCTGGCAGGCCCACTAAATGTCCATCACATTAACAGCACATCATCTTGGGGAGAAAGCTCAAGCTCCACTCTCACTTCAGATCTGAGAACATCCACAGGTGTGAACGATGGACTCAACAAGTCCAGAAGCTCAACACCACTGACGGTGTTTTA